>WSYH01000050.1:313238-377603 GCA_036426205.1 Ascaphus truei | reverse complement strand
ACCCAAGCGTCCTGTACCCTCGTGTGAGGAATCTGGATGCAGCTCTTAATAGGTCCGTTGTCGTAAGCGTGTTCGGCTGATCTGGCTCAGAGGTAAGCGGTTCCGCCCGGTGGGGGCTAGAAGGGATAAGGGTGGGGGTAGGGGGGGGGCGGGGGTGGGTTTGCGTGGTCGGGGGGGGGCGGGTAGGGGGGGAGGAGGTGGGTGAGGCGGGCGGGTGGGGGGGAACCTGGGATACTGGGGGAGGGGGGGAGGGGGAGAGGGCGGGGGGTGAGGGTAACCTCAGTCTGTGAACCCTCCGTACTTCCCACATTCTCCCACCCTCTCGATATGTGTCAGTTTGCTGCAGTGCTATGGGGGCAATACGCCCTTCAGGTCCTCCCAAGAGGGAAGCGGTGGGCTAGGCCTGAGATACCTGCCGAGGTATGGTAGGACTGAGGTGTAGGTGGTCCTGGGTCGGGGGATCGGAGGGGGGGGGCGGATGGCGGGGGGGGGTGTTGGGGAGGGGTAGGGAGGGTTTGGGTTTACCTCGCAGGGGGGGTGGGGCGAGGAAGTGGGGGTAGGGGGGGGACCGGGGGAGGGGCCACCTCGACCGATGCCCCCAAAACCTTTATGCAGAGAGAACATACATTACTGTAGGCATCTAGCAGTGACAATAATGCCGGGTTAGTCCAACCTTTTGTGTCAAAGTGTGATCTTCATGTCCTGATTCACTTGTAATTGTCACTGGGTTGTAGCTGGGATGCACGCATCCTCTCTTGAGGGGGCTGGTGGGCTGGGGGAGGGGTTGAGAGCCAGCGAGACCCTCTGACCCCCCCTCGGCCGAGGGGGGGGGCACCGGCACTCCATCCGGGAACCGGGCTGTTGCGTGGCCTCCGCTGGTGCTGTGCGTGTGACGCCTCTAGTGTGGGACATCCGGTCAGGGCCACGTGATGCGGGGAGTGAAGTCTGAAGGTCGGGGGTCGCGCACGGTGATGACGTCGGCGTCGTCACGATCTCGCCCAGGATGCCTCGTGGTGCTCCGCAGCGGAGTGAAGACTCACCGGGCGCCATCTTGGGGGAATCCGGTGCGCACGAGGTGGGCCCACCTCATCGAGCTCCAGTGCTGCCGCGGGTGGTGCCTTCATGGTGTCAGGGGGGATGGATCCGGTCGCTCCTCCGGTTGCTGCTGGGAGCCTCTGTTGAGCGGTGAGTGCTTCGTATAGTGTTTCCTGCACGGGGGACCCTCGCGGCGCCATCTTAGGTGGTGTTAGGGAAGGCGGTAGAAATCTCCCGGGAGGACCTCTCTGTGTGCAGGGGACACCCGTCAACGCTCCCTGGACTGCCTCTGCTCCGCAATCCTTTCTGATGTTCTAACCGGGTGGTCCTCCCTTTCCCGGGGTCTGTTGGCAGGCTGGTGAGTGTGGCGGAAGGGTTCCGTGGGGAGGCCCAGGGTTTTAGCCAGAGGTTCCATTTCTTCTGGCTGCCGGATGGTCAGGAATTTTCCTTTGTGGGAGATGGTCAGCTTAAAGGGGAAGCCCCATTTGTATTTAATTCCCTTCTCCCTGAGTAGGAGTGTCAGGGGGCGCATTGCCTTCCGTCTGTCCACGGTTAACTTGGATAAATCATTGTAGACCTGTAGTGGCTCATTTTGGAACGTGATCGTGTCCTTATCCCTGCAGGCACCAATCAGTTTATCCTTAGTTGAGAAACTGTGGAGGCGCACGATCACGTCCCGCTTGCGGTTAGGGTCTTCTGAGCGCGGACCCAGTGCCCTGTGAGCCCTGTCTATTTCCATGTCCCGGGGGTCGAGATCAGGGGAGATAGCGAGGAAAAAGTCCTGCAGGTAAGCCCTGAGCTGGGAGGGCATTATCGCCTCGGGGATACCGCGGATCCGCAGGTTCTGCCTGCGGTCCCGGTTCTCTTGGTCCTCCAGACCGTCCCGGAGGGAGTGAATCTCATGTCCCAGGCGAATTATCTCATCGTCAGCCTCTGACTGATGTTGGAGGGCTTCATCAAGCCTAGCTTCCAGGGTTGTGGTTCGTTCTTGCAGGCCCTGAATGTCATGCTTTATCTCAGCCACTGCCTCTTTAATATTCGCCTCCAATGATCTTTGGAGCTTAGCATGTAGCTCCTCGAGAAACTCCTTTGTGATTCTTGCGTCTGGTGATGGAGGGGTCTCAGCGGGGCTCGCCGGGCTAGTGAGGCCTTGTGTGCCTCGTGCACTGGATGTCTGGGGGCCATCTTGCCTCCTGCCTCCCGTCTCAGCAGATTGTTTAGCGTTTTTTGACAACCTCGTGGAGTGCTGCCTCTGATATTCGCTCACACGGTATCGTATCACCTATTTGATTTATGTAGGATTTGCACCCACCTTTATCTACCTGACGGAGTGCCTTGTTCTCATCTATAATAACCTGCACCAAACAAAGCGTGATCAGTGAAATATTATATGTGAAATACAAATGAATACAGCACTCACAAATTAGTTCAGATATAGCAGATGTATCAGAGATCCATCTCTCTATGATGGGAGCCCTTTAATGGAAACCCTCTGGTAATGGAAGCCTTATGGTTGATGGTTTTGTAAGCTTGATATGTAGTAGAATCATGAAATACTCAGTGTACCTCCCAAGGGATGTGAAGAAAGAAAGGAGAGAGCGCACAATAATGTAATATAATAAGGGTATATTGCACATAAATAGCATATAAGTAATGCACTCACATTTTAGCATTAAAGACAATTCATTGGAGAGAACTGCTGGTGACTCGAGAAGGACGCCAGTGTGTTCAGTAACGGGATTGCTTCCGCATACGTCACATCCGCCTACGTCACGTCCTGAGACGGCTCTAGTGAGGGCGGAAGAAGCTGCCAGGTAATCCAGCCACCGTGACTTGCCAGCACCTCCCCGCACGGTTTCCCCGTAACTCAGTGTTCTCCAACAGCTGATTCTACGCGTTTCGCTGTTGCTTCATCAGGAATCAATTCCAACAGTTAAGGAAAAGAACAAACATAAAACCCAGGTGGATAAACACACAGGGAGATTTAAAAATAAGCACCAAAGTGATGAAAGATCTAGGGTAGATTCTCAGAAATATTAAGAGGATGAGAGAGATCAGGTTTTTAGGGATAATCGTGATAGATCCCCCTTAAAAAGGCCTAATGATAGAATTAATAAGGGACATCCCCATTTTTTAGAACATCGCAGAGAAACCGAACCATTTCGGGAACAATGGAGGGAAGCAATAACAAAACAGGACAACAGAAAAATAGAAAGGAAAAGGCAGAGAGCAGACGATTCAGAGGAAAAAGAGGGGGGTCATGCAAGAGAAAGAGAAAGACCAGATCCAGGACGCATCTGGTAGATAAAAAGACGAGTATCTTCAATTTGAGTAAACATAAGCTTACTGAAATTAAAACCATGGTTTTGGAGAAAGGTCTCAATTTTTCTCCAATACGTGGCCCAATATGTTCGACTTGTACATAGATGTACATAAGTTTGTCCGCAGACTCACGTTGAAAAAATATTTCTTGCGCGATTCCGTGACTAGGACATCTACAGTATGATGACGTGTCCAACGACTAATAGTAATACCAAACCACCTCTTACTCCTTTCAAAAGCAGTTCCACCTTTTATCCAAAGGCGGTTAAGGGTAATTATATTAAGAGCTTCACTGACATGGTCATTGGAGACCTTGAAGATATGGGGGTCAATTACAGACACAGGAAACAGAATCTAACAAAAGAAGATAAGGAAGCGGTCAGAACCCAAGAAGATAACAATGATATTATAATCAAGTCAGCTGATAAGGGGGGGTGTGGACTTGTAATAATGTATTCTGTTTACTATAAGGAGGAATCCAGTAGGATTCTAAGTGATAACATTACGTATAAAAAACTTGAAAAAAATCCTACAGAGCAGTTCAAACAAGAGCTGGCCATTATTGTTAACAAAGGTTTTGGAGATGAAATAATTACCAAAAGAGAACTGGAGTTTTAATAGTAGAAGAACTGAGAATATCGGTCTTCTATTTCATCCCTAAACTGAATAAGAATCCCATCAGGCCCCCTGGAAGACCGATCATCTTGGGAATTGGTTCCTGTAGACGGACGTTCACAGAGGTACACAATTTGGAGACGTTTATAAGGTGAAATTATAATAAGGCTTTATTGTGCCTTTTCCTTTTCATCAGGAAATCATCCAAACACAGGGGGGGGGGGGGAACAAAGCTTCCATTCACTTGGGAGTATTTCTAGTGAAATCCTATGCAATTAGTTCACATCTCCATTAGTTAAGCATTTCTCCCAACCCCAAACATATAGCATGAAATAAGCAGATATTAGCAGTCTCTTAAGAATAAAATTCTTATCTGTTTCTTGGAGGAAAAATCTTCTCGCTTCCTGGTTCAGCTTCAGGTGTTGTAGTTTTCCCTGTGTCTTGAAATCAGCTCTGTTGTGCAGAGCTCAAGACTGCTCAGCTCCAGAGATCTGGGTTTCTTTTGGTCAGTCTCTCCTGGGACTCAAGAACCGCTGCTCTGTCTCTCTAAAGGTCAGCTCTCAGTCAGAGCTAAAGCGAGTCACTTCCTGACTCCAAGGCAGGCTTTTTGTAAACAATCTAATCAGGCAGGTGGTGTTTAGTAATTAACTACCACACTGCTAGATTAAAGGAACATTACTGAACACGGATAAGTCCCCTGTTACAGTTACCTTATATCAAACCTTTCCCAATTTTTGGATCATATCCTGCAGAAGTATGTAGTTCAGATCCCTTCATATCTTAGAGATACCACACACGTGTTAAATCTCATCAAGGACCATACTTGGGATGCAGATCTTATTTGGTTGACATGTGATGTGGTATCTCTCTATACCAGGGGTGGGGAACCTTTTTTCTGCCAAGGGCCATTTTGATATTTATAAAATCATTCGAGGGCCATCCAAAATTATCAACTTAAAAATTAGCCTGCTATATTTGGTCAAACATTTAATGAACTCACCACTAATGTGATGGCTGGAACTGCTTCTCTTTGGGTGACTGACTCTTGGGTGGTGGGTGACAATGACTGACTGCGGGTTGGTGTCTGCACATGTACACACACACACACACACAGCAGGGGGGAGGGAAATCAAACTTTCAGACCCACTCTCAGACTCTCAGACCCACTCTCAGACTCTCAGACCCACTCTCAGACTCACTCTCAGAATCTCAGACCCACTCTCAGACTCTCAGACCCACTCTCAGACTCACTCTCAGACCCACTCTCAGACCCACTCTCAGACTCTCAGACCCATTCTCAGACTTTCAGACCCACTCTCACTCTCAGACTCACTCTCTCTCTCTGACACACACATACTCTCTCTCTCTCTGACACACACACACACACTCAGACGCAAACACTCAGATGCACACACACAAAACAGGAGTAGAGAGAAGAGAGAGTAGAGAGAGAGAGAAGGGAGAGAGAGAGAGAGAAAGAGAGAGAGAGAGAGAGACAGACACCAAGAGAGGACACACACACACACACACACACACAGACAGATAAACAACACACAACATATTACACACACACACACACACACACACACACATATACACACAAAGCATATATACACACACACATTATATATCACACACACACACATAGACACACATTATATTACACACACAACAGAAACACATATCCATATTACAGCACACACATCACACCACACCACACACAACGTATATATACACACACACCCATCCCACACAATATACACACAGCAGACCACCAACACACACACCGCCACACTGACACACAACACACACAACACACGACACACAAACAAATATATATTACACACAGCCACACCACCACGACAACAACACACCATATATACAACCACAAATACACACCACAACACACATATTATACAAACACACACACACACACACAGCACGACACACAAGCACCCACAGGCAAACCACACCAGCACACCACACACACACACACAACACACGACACACACACACACACACACACACACACACCACAACACACACACACCAACCACACACACCACACAAATATATACAAACACACACACACACCCACAAGACAATACACACAAACACAGATATACAACACACACACATAATATACACCATATACACACACACACACACCAACACACACACAACACAACGACACATCACAACACACACACACACACGACACAACAATCAGAACAACACACAAACACACCAAACAACAAATGCTTAAACACAAGCACCACCACATATATACCAAAGCAAACACAAACACACAACACACCCACAAATGACCACACAAACGCAGCACACATAGTAGCACACCACACAAAGATATGTACACACACACACAATACACATATACAACCACACACCCACACAAACACAACACACACTAACACACACACACCCCCAGCGACACACACACACCAGCACACACACTGACACCACACACACACAACCCAAACCACAACCCAACACACACCACACACAAACACCAACAGCCCACCACACACACACACATCTATATATACCATAATACTGAGTTAAGTTATGGGAGTAAAAAGTGACAAAAACCCTTCCACAGGAAAGCAAATATGCAAATACACACCGTATGCTCGTCTCATAGTCTTAGGCAGGTCTGCAACCCCGCCTTTCCCCATTATCACCCAGCATACAGCACTTTCCACTGCAGCAAGGATTCTGAAATGACATGCAAGAGCACACGTGTGTCACTTTTTGCCTCAAAAAACCATTTTAAACATGGTTGCCCTATAGGCTTAAGCTTGCTGCCTGGTCACAGCTTTGAGCACAGCCGGGTTAAGGTGCATACCCAGAAAACCACCCAAAGCGAGCTGTTTCGACCTTATGGCTCACAACACCCACACCACACAGGGCACACACACACACACCACACACACAACAAACACCAAACACACACCACCACCACCACACCCCCCCCCACAACACACACACACACACAACATACACACACACACCACAAACACACATATAAGAACATACATTTAGCTAAGCCTGGATTTCTCCTCAACAGGGAGGTGTGGCCAGACTGGACTCATTGATAAAGTACAGCTCTTCCTACCTAAAGCATGCTGTCCCAGAAGGAAGTTCCTCAGCTTGTTTGCCGTTACTCCCTTACCTCCTCCCCTTCCTCTCTTCTCCTCCCCAGTCCTCTCCTCTCCTTCCCCTCCTCTCCCCTCCAGCAGAGCCTGCAGTGGTTTGGGCTTCTTGGGTTGAGCTGACAGCCGAGTGCAGAGCCGCACGCTCACTGTAAACCCGCACTGGCTGTCCCTGGTAGTGGCGCAGGTCAGCACAGCGCGGGGGATGCTGGGTTGGGGCTTCCCCGCCCTCAGTCCCAAGTTTGTGAAGGAGGGGGGGAGCAGCGCCACCGGCATCAAGCCGGACACTCTGCTTTGCCCTGCGGGACCTCTACTCTGCATAGCTGAAAAAGCGTGCCATTTTTTTTATTTATTTTTGTATTTTTTTTTTTAGAATTTAAAGGGCCAGGGCTGCACGGGGGGACCCAGCGACCAATCATTTGGCGGGCCGCTGCGAGTCGCGGGATCTCGCTCCGGACGTTCCCCTCCTGCTCGTAACCCAATCACTGATCACGAAGTTGGTCTTAAGGCAGTTCAGTTAACATTGGAACAAGATCCCAATGTAGATGTAAAGCTAAAATCATTTGTCCTGGAGGGTATCAAATAATTCCCCCAGCAAAACAATTTTTGCAATGAGGGTGAATTATTTCTCCAGACGCGGGGCACCGCAATGGGGACTAGGTTTGCACCAAGTTATGCAAATTTGTTCATGGCCATGTGGGAACGGGACCACATTTGGAGTGGTAACCCGTTTGGTGCAAACCTAGTGCTCTGCAAAAGATATATCAACGATGTGCTGTGGGTCTGGAGAGGTACCCCGGAGGATTTGACTCTTTTCTTAATACATCTGAACGCCAATCCATACAATATTAGGGTTACCTCTAATAGTGTACTGTGTAGGAGAACATTAGAAAGGTCCCAAATGACGGCGCACCGCAGACCAGAATTTTATTATATCATGGTCTAAATGTGCGACTAAAGACAAACAGTTAAATAATGTTTATTCATACAAAAATGGATTAAAAGGTAAATCCTAAATCTCTAAAGTGAGAAATATAGACCCCTAACTAGAGGATGTGTATATAGGTGTATAGTGGTGAAAGAACCAATCAGATCATGGTACAGTAAATAAATGCTTCTGCTGTGATGTACAAATAGTAGTCTTTATATGGTATATTTGATCAAAAAAGGCCTGAAGGTATAAACCACATAGATGCGGTGAATAACTACTCAGTGGAATAGTGTACTGATTTACATAGAACAAAACAATGTAAATCAGTACACTATTCCACTGAGTAGTTATTCACCGCATGTATGTGGTTTATACCTTTAGGCTAAAGGCTACTATTTGTACATCTCAGCAGAAGCATTTATTTACTGTACCATGATCTGATTGGTTCTTTCACCAGTATACACCTAATATACACAGCCTCTAGTTAGGGGTCTATATTTCTCACTTTAGAGATTTAGGATTTAGGATTTACCTTTTAATACATTTTTGTATGAATAAACATTATTTTAACTGTTTGTCTTTAGTCACACATTTAGACCATGATATAATAAAATTCTGGTCTGCGGTGTGCCGTCATTTGGGACCTTTCTAGTGCACTCCTACACAGTACACTTTATTAGATATATTCTACCTTTTCCCTGGCAGCACGCGACCTTACTATGGGGGTTTGAGCGAGGTAACACACATCTTCACATATTTACCTCTAAAAGTGATACATTATCTATAAATTTCCTTGACTTAGTCCTTTATGTGGAAAATAATGTGGTGCATACTAAAACATATCATAAAGAAGTAGATACCAATATATACCTTTTAGCCACCATCATCCTAAATGGATAAATAACATCCCGCAGGGTCAGGCATTGAGGCTTAAAAGGATTTGCTCGGAAAACCATGTATACGATCAGCAAGTAATTGAATTGAAAAATAAATTCTTAGAACAAGACTACAATAAAGAGAGAGTAGATAAGGCTATTGCTAGGGTTAACGATATAGATAGGGCAACATTAGTAAGTATGGATAAAAAAAGTACCAAACAAAAAGATGGAGAATTTATACCTTTTATCACAAGATATAATAGTATGGCTCCAGAGATACTCAAAACATTCAAAAAACAATGGGGAATTCTCCAACAAGATCCTGGGTTAAAACCTTTCCTACCCTCCAATCCACAAATTGTATATAAAAAGGCCAGGAATTTGAATGACTCATTGTCTCCTAGTTGCCCAAATATTGGAGCAGGACAGTGCAATAGTACATGGTTAACAAATTTAAAAGGTTATTTTTGTGTGGCAAATGTATTGGATGCAAATATAGTGTAAAAAGTGACACATTCCAATCCACAGTTACTGGTCAAATTTACGATATTGGCACATTCATTAGCTGCAGAAGTAAATTCTGCGTGTATCTTTTGCAATGTGCTTGCGGACTTCAATACGTTGGGAGAACGGGTAGACCTCTTAAACGTAGATTAGCAGAACATGTGTACAATATTAAGAGAGAATTGGAGAGGCACAGTGTCTCCAACCATTTCAAATTAGTACACAATCGAAATCCTGAAGGACTGTTGTGTAAAAGGATAGATTGTCCTAAACCAAATTGGAGGGGAGGGGTGACAGACTCAATGGTATATCCAGAAAGGAGAGTTTCTGGATATACACATTGAAAACTCTGTCCCCCAAAGGTCTAAATATAGAATTTGACCTAGCCTCCTTCTTGAAAGAGTAAAGCATCTATTCCGCTGTGGCACAATACATGTCTCACACTTGACTGTTTATAACATATTTCTCCATGTCTAACTAATCCCAGGGAACAAGTATTCCCTGGAGACATGTCAGCAGAGCAGGAGTAAGGTTTTAGAAGTCTACAAGTATATATCACGCTGGGTATTGTATTTTATTAATGTTATACCACAAGGGGTTAATCACTTCTTAGGGTATAAATAGGTATCATGTTGAGTAGCTCCTTTTTCCTTTGAGAAAGTGACGCCCTTACGTAACGAAACGCGTTAGGATAGAAGGAGCTTTGTGGTGCCGTTAGTAAGGGAGTTCCTAGAGTGGTGGGCAGGCGAGCTTTCAGTGACGTCACGGGACGAGCGCCGGAACATACCACGGAGAGTAGCAAGATCGCCTACCTTGGGTTACTGCATGAAGAGGTGATAGGAGCGCCGTTTCTTAACCCACGGCTCTGAGGGGGGTCCCTGCATGATGCGGACGGCATTATAGTGATGTTCTTACACTCACTTGCTATGTGAGTATTTAATTGGCTGTGTTAGCCGTTTTTAAATACATTGTTTGTGCAATCTACACCATTCTGTGCCTTTGATCTCTCTATGTGGCCAACTGCAAGCATTGTGGGAAACTTCAAACAGCAATTGGATCGCAGGAGGGAGATAACTACACGTGGGATTCGTGGTAGCTGCTAAGAAGTGGTTAAAGCACAGATTCTCTCCACTGCACTGTTTAAAGAGATGGATTGTAAGTAGGCATTATCTCTGTCTGCTTGAGTGTGATACAGTCCTGAGATACCGCGCAATGGTGTGCTTGCTTTATTTCTTCTAGGAGGAGTCTTCAGCATCCTATCTCCATTCCGTAACATTTGTATATCCAGGGGAGGGTCTCCCAAGGGACTTTAATCATCATATGGACAATACATCTCATGAACTGTGTGTTATTTAAGCGCCAGGTATCTCTGTTTTATTTTTATATCATTTTGCGTTTACACTGATAATGGGGTATATGGGGGCTTCAATAGCTTTACATATAAGAACTCTAGGGTTTTGTTCATGTACTGTACTAGAGGAAAATGTTTTGATATGCTATGGGTGACCAGACCCCTTTGAATATTGTATAGGTGTTCATAGAATCTGCGCTTAATGGATCTTGTGGTCATACCCACGTACTGTAGACCACAGGGGCATTCTAAAAGATAAATAACAAATGTACTATCACAACTAATATGTGAATACATGTTATACAGTAGGTCCGAGATGTGACATTTGATAGGAATGAGGTAGTTTTAACACTGAATCTACATGCCGTACACCGGTTACAAACATGATATCCTAGACTACTCTGTGGCCTTCGTTTGTTTATTTGAGTGAGTGGACAGGTGGGGGCCAATCTATTTCTTAGATTTGGGGCCTTTGTAAAATAAATTTGGGATATTCTGGCAATACAGTATATCGCCCAGTTCTTTATTGTTTTTGAAGTTTGCCCAGTGTTTTCGGAATATTTTCCTTATCGTCTGAACCATTTCATTATATTGAGTTATGAAAGGCACCTCGTTCATTAGACTATTAGCTCTATTTTTATATACAAGTAGTTGGTCCCTATCCAGTGATCTCACCTCAGAGATAGTATTTTCAAATTTTTTGATGGATAATTTCTTCTTCAAATTTTGTTTTAAACTCAGAATGTTAAATAGCTAGTTTGTTATGCTGTTACATTTTAGTCCAATGAACCGCCCTTTCGGGATGTTGTTAATCCAAGATGGATTATGATGGCTATCAGCCCTTAGATAATTATTGACCTGAACCTCCTTAAAATATGTTTTAGTTTGAATTTTATTATCAGAGATGAATAGCGCTAGATGAAGAAATTCTATTAGGTGGCTGCTGTTTTTATAAATGAATGTTACATTATTATTATTATCATTGAGATATAGAATAAATTAATCTAATTCATCTGCACTCCCTTTCCAAATAAACAAAATATCATCGATGTATCGTCGCCAGAGCACCAGGTTTGCACCGAGTGGGCAATTAGACCAGATATAATTGTCTTCTCACATGCCCATAAATAAGTTGGCATAGCTCAGTGCGAACCTGGGTCCCATGGCGGTGCCACATACCTGCAAATAATACAGATGGTTAAAATTTAAAAAACTATGTTTAAGTATGAATTTAATGCTATCTATTAAAAAAGAGCTGAGTTGCGGTGACATTGAGGGATCTCATTGAAGAGTATTCGAAATGGCTTCACAGCCTTGGTTATGGTCAATCGCCGTGTATAAAGATGTAACATCGGCCGTGACCCATATATAGTGTGGTTGCCACTCAATGTCCCTTAGAGTCTGCAGTATGTGGGTGGTGTCCAAAAGATAAGATGGGAATTGAGTAACATATAGTACGGCTGAAATGGTGATCTGTGAACTGAGAAAGATGTGATTTTAGTGAATGCATGCCCAAAATGATCGGGGTTGGTTTAAATTCTTATGGATCTTGGGGATAATATAAATTATAGGCTAAAGCAGTAAAATTCCAGGCATTATTGAAAACCCTGCTCTTTGATTGGTTAAAATTCCAGGCATTATCCAATCAGTAATGCCCGGAATTTAAGCAGCTTGCAAAGAGTAGTTTTCAATGTGTTTATTTCCAGCCCACCAGCTTTCAGAACAGCTGAGACAGGGCAGGGGATTCGTCTGAATGAAGTAACCGCTCTGAGACAGGGCAGGGGATTGGTCAGACGTATCAGCCATGGGTTGACTCCTCCCCCTCCCGAGCTGACTGAGATTTTCTGAGCAGATTCAGTTGAATTGGGGGAGGGGGAGTCTGCAAAGAAGTAAGTGGCTGTCTGCAGTTTCTTTGTGGCTGCAGTTTGTGTGTGAGTGTGTCAGTAGCAGTGTGTGTGTGCTGTGCTGTTGTATATCTGTGTAGAGCTGCTGTGTGTGTATAGAGTTCCAGTGTGTGTGTGTGTGTGTGTGTGTCAGTGTCAGCAGCAGTGTTTATGGGTGTAGCGTGTGTGTAGCAGCAGAGTTTGTGTGTGTAGAGCTGCTGTGTTGTGTGTGTGTGTGTAGAGCTGCTGTGTTGTGTGTGTGTAGAGCTGCTGTGTTGGCCAGTAATGCCCTGTTCTTCGTGGATTATTACTTAAATATAGGTTTTCTAGGGTGAGTATTATACAAGAATTCATATTCATGTTTGGTCACAACATTATTTGCAAGGCCCTCATTGAGAAGACCCAATAGTTCTTTTTGGTATTTCACTGTTGGATTCAAGGGGAGGGGTTGATATGTGGACATGTCTTGTAGTATACATAACGACTCTTCTATGCAATATGTTTTGTCCATAATTACACATGCCCCCTCTCTTGTCAGCTGTTTTTTAACGATCGAATAATTTTCCTCCAATTTATTTAGAACTACTTTATTTTTTGTGCTGAGATTATTTTTCTTGATCTTAAATGAATGACTGAGTACTTCGAGATCATCTGCGACCATTTCAGTGAATGTATTCACAAAAGGTCCACAGACATGTTTTGGGGAAAATGTGGACTTTTTCTTGAATGGCTTACCTATCTCTGATGTTTGCCCCACTCGTGTATGATTATTACAAGTGCAACGGGTATTCCCTGTGAATACAGACGCTACTAATGCTGTATATTTCCTGTGTGGCCCTCAGGAGCCTAAGCCTCTGCTCGGGGAGCCTGGGGTACATATAGATTCGCCTTCTCGTGGTGCAACGCCTCCACCTGAGAGGGATCCCGACAGAGCGGGAAAGGGCCCTCACAGGACACAACCCAATAACACACAATTGGTATGAATAAGCAAGAATAACCTTTACTGAACATTCATATATAACTCTTATACTCTATCAGTCCCAATGTCATTCACTCCCACTTATGAGTGTATGCCCCTTACCCACCACCGTGTACCCCCACACCGTGTCCAGAGAAAAACTCTTGTCCCGTGGTCAGCGCTGCCACTATGTGTGAGTACTCTGTAGGTGGTGCACGTGCGTAACAATACCTGCCCAGTGCGACGGCACCTGGGCGTTAAAAGGATCTTCAAAAAGGATCCGACGACCTCCTGGCAACGTCTGGTTCCTCCAGCGGGATGATCGGTCAGGGCCGTCCACCCTGGGTACAGTTACGCTTTCTCTGCGGAGTAAGCTTGATCCTAAACCTCTTGGTGGGAAGCGCAGCGTCCGCTGTGTCCCTAACTGACACTGTATATGCTAATGGGGCAGGGTCCCTAACCTAGGGCCTGTCCCTGAAGCTCCACAAACGTACTGAGTGGCTCAGGGCTAACTGGGACCTAAGGGGCTGCTGGCCTAGTTCAGTGGTCACTGACCCCTGCACCCTCACCTCCTTCCCGTAGCCTCTCCTGGCGCCGACTGACTGTCTCAAAACCCCGCAAAATGTATCCATCTCCTGTAGCAGGGAGATCCTACAGCCCTATAGGCTCCCTGGCATCACGTGGGGTTGACTAAGGCTCATGGGACTTATAGTCCCTGCTATAGCCTTCTCCTAATTTGCGGGGGTTCGCGCGCTATCATTGCGCATGCACGAGCTCAAGAAGATGGCGGCGCCCTGTAGCGGGAGACACCAGGAGTCCTTAATGCCGCTCCACTACTTCCCAGTTTCCCCCCTGCTTACTGATGATGCTCGCCGTGCACGCACACGCACCCGCACGCGCGACCGGCCGCCCTACTCCCGACCGCCGCGTGAGTACCTGGAGAGGGGAGGGGGGGTGGGTCCACTGTGCAGAGGGGGACCTTGCTTCATTCCTCCCCCTGGTATAAACCCCAACGACCTCATTTGGGACACATGACTTATGTAACTATATACAGCAGTTATATAATGAAAATGGCACGACATCATTATTTAATAAAATTTCAGCAATCAAAATACAATCTTACACTTGTCAGCTCTATATCGGATTGTACATTTCATTGAACATCACAATGACGGACTGCACTTTGCTGTGAGCCCACTGCTGAGCCTCATAATGGGGTGTCCCAATTTGGTCATAGGTTACCCGGTTTGGAGGGTACTTTACTCTTTGGCTCCTACGGAGATGTTCTTCAGCAACTCCCTCTGGGGAGTAATAGGTACAGTCCTGAGGCTCAGCCTGCCTCTTCCCTTGAGGGAGAAATGTCTCTGAACAGTCTCTGTTTGGCACAAAGCACGGGCTCTGTGGATCCAAAGGCTGGCCTGTTGGAGCCACCTTAGCAGGCATTGGCCTATGGGGCCCTTTACCCGTAGCTCCTCCGGGAGATGCCCCTTCAGTGGAATATTCCCTTTGAGAGGGTCCTTCCATAGGATCTTCAGAAGTTTCAGAGTTGGTATAATTATTTACAGTCTCTTGACCAATCTCTGAGGAATCGGACTCACCGTTCAGCGGTGTGGCCAGTATTTATGCTTCCTCGTCTCCCACTTGTGGAATGGGGAGAAGATGATTACGATGCCAAACCTTTACCTGGCCTACAGTGTCTTTGATGCGATAGACCGGGAGGCCAGGCATCTGTGACTCTACCTCATATACACCATCTCTCCATCAGTCTGCCAATTTATGTTTTCCTGGGACTCCAAGATTACGAAGCAACACAGCGTCCCCAGGACGTAGCTCCCGATATTTGACTTTATGGTCGTATCGTATTTTGTTGCCGCCATTCAGTTTAGCTGCAGACTTCTCAGCCTGTTGGTAAGCTTGTTGCAAACTGTCCTTAAGTCTTTGCACATATTTCAAATGGGTAGCATTGTGTATCCCATCCGTTGACACTCGAAGACATACATCCACTGGCAGTCTCGCCTCTCGCCCAAACATAAGGAAGTATGGGGAGAATCCAATTGACTCATGGCGGGTACAGTTGTACGCGTGTACCAAGGCCTTCACGTGTCGACTCCATTCAGTTTTCTGCGTACCCTTCAGGGTTCCGAGAATTTCCAAAAAGGTCCTATTAAATCGTTCTGGCAAAGCGTCTCCTTCGGGATGGTATGGCGTCGTCCGCGATTTAGCACTATTCAGCATTTTGCACAATTCCCGGATCAGAGTGCTCTCAAAATCTCGACCCTGGTCTGAGTGAAGACGGTTTGGAAGACCGTATTGAACGAAGTACTTCTCCCATAGTATTTTTGCCACTGTGATGGCTTTCTGGTCTTTAGTGGGGAAGGCCTGAGCATATCGGGTGTAATGGTCTGTGATGACCAGCACGTTGCATATTCCTCGGGTATCGGGCTCAATGCACATAAAGTCCATATACACCAGGTCCATTGGGCCAGAACTCTTTAGGTGGCCCATGGGCGCTGCTCTTGTAGGCAGGGTCTTGCGTTGTATACACCGAGAACAACGGCGACAGTGTTCTACCGCTTCTCGCATTTTGGGCCAGAAGAAGCGGTCTCTGACCAACCCAAAAGTCTTCTCTTCACCGAGATGATCTCCATGTTCATCATGTAGAGACTTCAATACGACGGGATTTATATCTTAAATTCTGTGATAGAACCAGTTGTCGCCTATCAGGGTGGTTGTGATATTGTACTACCCGATAGAGTAAGCAATTGTCAATTTCAAACTTGTCCACCTCACGCATTAGCAACGCGATCAGGTCTATGGTAGCACGTTTCAGTAGAGCTGGATTCTTCCTTTGAACAGCTTGCCGAGTGATGCTGATTACCGGATCTCTCACTTGGTAGTCCACCAGGTCTTTCCATCGTATCACCTTGTCGTGAGTTATATTCAGCCCCTTTGGATCGCAGTAGGCGGCTGGGATAGCCTGAGACTGGCATCCTAAGGAATCTGCAACCCGTAGTTCTGAGAAGGCCACTTGATCGTTGATGATGGCAGCTATGCTACACATTGCTCGCATCCCTGGCCCCGGGATTTCTTCCCACTCAATATCATCTGGAGTACCACTTAGTCCTGGTCATCGGGATAGAGCATCGGCTCCGATGTTCAAAGGACGCAGCTTATACTTCAGAGAAAATTTGTAATTGGATAGGGCTGCCAGCCATCGGTGCCCTGATGCATCCAATTTGGCTGAGGTATTAATGTACGTGAGGGGATTGTTGTCCGTCCTTACCTCAAACGTAACACCGTAAAGATAATCATGGAGTTTTTCCGTGATCGCCCATTTGAGAGCCAGGAACTCTAACTTGTGTACAGGGTATATTTGTTCACTGGGTGTCAGACTGCGGCTGACGTAGGCTACGGGCCAAAGACCCTCTGGTTTCTTCTAATGTAAGACTACGCCCAGTCCATTGAGACTGGCATCCACGTGTAGAACGTAGGGTTGTTCTGGATCAGCGTATGCAAGCACCGGTGCTTCCGTCAGGCTTTTCTTCAAATTCAGGAAGGCCTGTTCACACTCGGATGTTGTCACGCTTGTGCTCTCCTCACAAGCGCAGGGAGAAAGGGAAGGACCCGTTAGCGAGGTGGGGAGGCCGCAAGGGATACGAAGGGAGTAAGTTGCCGCGCAGCTTGGGATCGGCGCACGTAGTCACGTGACCGCGCCGCGCGCATGAGAATGCGCGACACGTCCGGAGGTGCGGTGCCTACTCAGAGACATGAGTGATCCAGCTGCATGTGCGCGCATGCTCTGACAGCAGAGCGGGATTGTGCGCATTCTCAGGCACCAACGCGGGGGTTGTGGGAAGCCAACGCTTCAGCACAGGAGTCTGGAAACGGAAACCAGGAACATGGTACAGGAACATGGTACAGGAACATGGGCATAGAGTCCAGAGCACAAGGTAACATCCAGAGAAGGATTGCTTCTAGGAGAACGTCCAGACTTCTTAAAGGCATAGTGACAGAAACAGCAAGGTGCAGCGAAACTAAACATAACATAAGGGTTCTTAGTCTAATCCATTGGCCAAGGAATTATAAGCCTGCTACCACATCAAGGTGAACCCTACTAAGCAGGTACCTACACTACCCGACGGTAAACTAACCTCAGTAGTATAAGAGTGACTGTCCCAGTCTTCCGGAATACACAGGAGATAAGTAAAGGTCCCAAGGAGGTCCAGGCAGGAGCAGTATGCGATGAGTACCAGCAGGCACCAGGGCAGGCAGCAAAAGACTAATAGCAGAGAGAAAGTCAAAGATAGGCTTACTTCCTGTCAGGAGGAAGAGGGCAGGGTTTGCCAGAAAGCAAGATGGCGTTGCTTGCTTCAGAATCCTTAAAGACACAGGATCTTGAGTCGCAGCTAGAGGGCGGCGATCAGAAGTAAACAGGTAAGGAAGGGACAAGCCACAGGGGGCGTGTTCCGCGCATCGTTACACATGTCCACTTATTGCCAAATGGTTGAAGGGCCGAAGTGGCCTTCCTTCCTGTATCTTCGGGATATATCTTCAAAAGATTGTTCAGGGTTTTAGCTCGACTGGAGTACCTTTCCACGAAGCGACGGTAATACCCACAGAAGCCCAGGAATGATCGCAGTTCCGTGACATTCTCGGGACGAGGCCAGTTCACTACCGCTTCTACTTTGGCCGGATCGGTGGCAATTTCTTGGGCAGACACGATGTGTCCCATGTAAGTCACCGAGGTGTGACAGAACCGACACTTGTCGAGCGACAACTTCAACCCTTTTCCAAGACGGTCTATCACCTTAAGCAGCCTCTCTTCGTGCTCCTCCAGGGTCTTTCCGAAGACAATGATGTCGTCCAGGTAGACTAGACACTCCCGAAAGTTCATGTCTGCGATAGTTTTCTCCATCAGTTGCTGGAAGGTAGCAGGGGCCCCACATATACCTTGGGGCATACGCGTAAATTGGTATAAACCCAGGGGGAAGACGAAGGCTGTCTTTTCCTGGTCCTCTGCACTCATAGGTACCTGGTAGTACCCAGATCGTAAATCGAGAACACTGAACCATTGGCTCCCGGTTAGAGCATTCAGAATCTTTGCAATGCGAGGAAGGTTGTATTGGTCGGGTACCGTACGATTGTTCAGGGTTCGATAATCGACACACAGTCTTACGGATCCATTCTTCTTCCTTACCACCACTATGGGTGAGGTGTAAGGACTCAGAGACTCCGTCAAAATCCCAGCAGTCTCCATTTCTTTCAGGACGTTCCTTACATCGTCCACATCCCTGGGGGCGATGCAACGAGAGCGTTCATGGAACGAAGTGGCATCACTCAATCTAATGGTGTGTTGGGCGCTGCGACTGCAACCCACATCCATCTCACTTGTGAAAAACACCGTCCTTCGTTCATTCAACTTGGCTGTCAGTCGACCCTTCCACTCAGTTGGCAGCGTCGAATCTCCGAAGTTGAAATCCAGGTCGACTAACTGCTCACCCACTGCAGCAGCGTTCACCTGTGGCACTGTTTCCACAGGGCTGACCGGATATATGCGGCCCAAACTTCATCCTGCATCAAGGTCCATCGGGAATCGGGAGATATTCTGAACATATACGTAGGTTCCTAGAGGAATTTTAGTCGTCCACTCTCTCACTTCGGGTATTACCCTATACCCTCTCTGAACATCTTCCTCAGGGGTTCTCTCCAGAGAGAAAAGATGGTCGGTCTCATCTCGATCGGGATAACAGCACCAGACGGCCATACGTTGCACTCCCCCTGGTAAAATTGTCGTCAGTCCGCGTTAACGATTGTAGAGGTCCCCGTGATGCTCTAAGGCATATTCCCGGTTGCACTCCTCCCGTTGTACAGGGTCAAGGAGTGGATTAGCCATTGGTAATTCGTTGGTCTCTTTAAAGTATGCTCTGATTACAGCTCCCACTATATCAATATTCGTTCCCAAGATGATCGGGTACTGACACTGTTCTTGAGGCGCAGGACATACCATTGCTTCCACATGCATGGGATGTTTCTTGCCGGTGTTCAGTTGGAGTATCTCCAGTTGAACCCTTACAATCCCATCGATGGGGTAATCTTCGTTTCTTAAACTCCTCACCTTCATATGTTCCGCCGACCGCAGGGGACAGTGTTTGAGGTGCTTGTCTCAGAATTGTCTGTATATTATGGTCACTTGGGACCCGGTGTCCAGTAGAGCAGAGGCATAGATCCCTTCTAGTACCACATGCACGATGGCAGATAGGCCTACCTGACTGTAAGCATCCCATGGTGGAGTCCCACCGGTGGCGCTTGGGTCAGTAGGAGTTTCGGGAGGCTCAGGGGTGGCCTCGGATATCTTGGCTTCTATGGTCTGTATCTGGCAGATCATGGACCTAGCAGAGCTTCCTTTACTTGGAGTTTTTTTTCTTGGTTGCCTCCTTCTGGGCACTCTCTGGAGAAATGGCCCTTCTGCTCACAGCCATAGCAGAAAATATCCTTGGGATCAAACCGTCTTGGAAAAGTGGGGGATGATTTCCCAGAAGTTCCCAGAAGTTCGGCCTTTCACTGATGGCGACTTGGGTGGCTCCTCTTCTTCTTTGACAGGTTTCTTGACCCAGCGTACGGAGGCTCCCTGAATGTCAAACTGTTCTTTGACCTTGGTGGACGTACTGCACCGACACACTTTATTCGAGCAAATACCCAGTATGTACCTGGCAGATACCTGGAATGCGCCGCTCCTCACCTCTGACAAGCCCCGTTGCATTTGCCTTCCCAGCCTGGGTTCATGCCTGGCTGACGGGCGGCTGATCTGTTAAATGATAATGATTAGGATTTAATAGGCTGCAATGCTTCGCGTGTCTATCAGATGGCATAAATTCATGAATTGTAATGCAGTATATATATATACTGTGCAGTATTGCAGCCAGTGGGAATAAAATGCTTCAATCCCTGCCTGGAAAATAACCCAATGCACTCGGGCAGAAAACAGTCACACACCTCAATACACCCGGGTATACCCGAATTCGTGGGACTAGCCGAGCTCGAATAAAGTGTGTCGCCAGTGTATGTAGCTTGTATAGGCTTCATGCCCCTTGACTAGCCCCAAAATGTCCTTGAATGTATGGGGAGGCACCTGTAATAGGGAGCACCTAATCATGATCACTATGTGCTGAGTGGGAATGGCCCCTCGGAGGAACTGCTTGCGTCGGTATTCGTCCATAGCCGAGGCTGGAATAAGGTCGCAAGTTCGCAATTTCCAAAGTACTAGCTGAATTCGTTGAAGGAAATCTGACAGATCTTCTTTCTCTTTATGTCTGAGACCATAATATTTGAACCACAGCTCACTTTCCTCTTCATCTTTGCCATAGATCTGGACTAACAACTCTACCATCTGATGAGCAGAGAGATCAGGGTCCTGGTCGCACTGTGCACTGACCATGGTGGATGCCAGGGGTCTGAGGCTCTCCAGGATTCTCTGCCGTCTTACCGCTTCAGAGCAGGGCCATTCATCGATCACCTTGAGGGTGTGTTCCTTCCAAGACTCGATGCCTTCTTCACCTGCGGGGACAGGAGCCGTTCCTGAAAATGCCTTCAGCTTCCGATAATTCTGAGCTTGTGCTACGTAATTATAGCTTCCACAAGCTGCGGGAATGTCACCCCCAGTATGGAGCCACCACTAGCTGAGTGACTAGCGATCCCCGCTCCCATGTTAGGGGTTGGTGCTGCTCGTTAATCTGTCAGGGGCTGGTGATGTTGGTGGGCTACCGGCCCAGCTGGTGGCCCCTTGCCTGGCATCAGAAAGGAAAGTCACTCGTGGTAGGGATACGTCCGATCTGATGGGAGTACTGGCGGACATATCTTTGCCTTCCCAACCCGCATGTCTGGTAGGGGAAGTTGCGTAACTAGAGGCTGTTCCAGGGTAAATGAGAGGGCACCCATGCGGTAAGGTCTCTGGTAGATTCACTACTTGTGGGCCTCCGTCAGGGCATAGAGCTTGTTCTACAGCCAGTAGTAGGGTCTTCTCTTGCTGGTCAAGTTGGTAGTGCTTACTGATGAGGCAGGCTCCCGCCAGACCAGGTAATGTCCTTGCTGCACTGCAGACAGTGAACATGGGTACATGGGCGTGCACCCCTCCTACGGCGACAACGTGTCGCTGGAGTTCTCCTAGTGTCTCGGCCCATTTGCCCACTTGTTGCGGCGTGAGCGTAGGCATGCTGACTGATACGATACTACGTGAACTACTGAGTAGGGAACCCCAGGGCTGATCTCAGCAGCGCCTTCAAATGTAACGGGTATTCCCTGTGAATACAGACGCTACTAATGCTGTATATTTCCTGTGTGGCCCTCAGGAGCCTAAGTCTCCGCTCAGGGAGCCTGGGGTACATATAGATTTGCTTTATCGTGGTGCAATGCCTCCACCTGAGAGGGATCCCGACAGAGCGGGAAAGGGCCCTCACAGGACACAACCCAATAACACACAATATGAATTTGGTACTGCTGCGACACACTTTATTCGAGCAAATACCCAGTATGTACCTGGCAGATACCTGGAATGCGCCGCTCCTCACCTCTGACAAGCCCCGTTGCGTTTGCCTTCCCAGCCATGGTTCATGCCTGGCTGACGGGCGGCTGATCTGTTAAATGATAATGATTAGGATTTAATAGGCTGCAATGCTTCGCGTGTCTACCAGATGGCATAAATTCATGAATTGTAATGCAGTATATATATATATATATACTGTGCAGTATTGCAGCCAGCGGGAATAAAATGCTTCAATCCCTGCCTGGAAAATAACGCAATGCACTCGGGCAGAAAACAGTCACAAACCTCAATACACCCGGGTATACCCGAATTCGTGGGACTAGCCGAGCTCGAATAAAGTGTGTCGCCAGTGTATACCGGCCAGAGTCTGGGTCGGTACAGCCCTACTATATTACCATAACTCACCATAATGGGAGGAAGGTACGAAAGCCTGACCCAAAACATTATCATTAGTGGTTCTCCCCTTTGGGAGTGACTGTTACTGTTATGCCACCTGGTGGTTGGCTCAAGAAAATAACATACATTGCCATGTGTTTGTTTCCCAGGTTTGTTCTCTGCAGGATGGTGCTGCTAAAATTAGGTCCAAGTGGGGACCATTGGATTCCACCAGAGGGAGTGTGTCGCCAGTGTATGAATAAGCAAGAATAATCTTTACTGAACATTCATATATAACTCTTATACTCTATCAGTCCCAATGTCATTCACTCCCACTTACGAGTGTATGCCCCTTACCCACCACCGTGTACCCCCACACCGTGTCCACAGAATAACTCTTGTCCCAAGGTCAGCCCTGCCACTATGTGTGAGTACTCTGTAGATGGTGCACGTGCGTAACAATACCTGCCCAGTGCGACGGCACCTGGGCATTAAAAGGATCTTCAAAAAGGATCCGACGACCTCCTGGCAACGTCCGGTTCCTCCAGCGGGATGATCAGTCAGGGCCGTCCACCCTGTGTACAGTTCTGCTCTCTCTGCGGAGTAGGCTTGATCCCAAACCTCTTGGTGGGAAGCGCAGCGTCCGCTGTGTCCCTAACTGATACTGTATATGCTAATGGGGCAGGGTCCCATACCTATGGCCTGTCCCTGAAGCACCACAAACTTACTGAGTGGCTCAGGGCTAACTGGGGCCTAGGGGGCTGCTGGCCTAGTTCAGTGGGTCACTGACCCCTGCACCCTCACCTCCTTCCCCTAGCCTCTCCTGGCGCCAACTGACTGTCTCAAAACCCTGCGAAATGTATCCATCTCCTGTAGCAGGGAGATCCTACAGCCCTATAGGCTCCCTTGCATCACGTGGGGTTCCCTAAGGATCATGGGACTTGTAGTCCCTGCTAGAGCCTTCTCCTAATTGGCGGGGGTTCGCGCGCTATCACTGCGTGCTATCCTTAACGCCGCTCCGCTACTGCCCAGTCTCACCCCTGCTTACTGAAGATGCGCGCCGCTCACGCACACGCACCCGCACCCGGCCCATGACCGGCCGCCCTACTCCCGCCCGCCGCGGTGAGTACCTGGAGAGGGGGGGGGGTGTCCGCTGTGCAGAGGGGGACCTGGCTACACAAGTCTGACTTGTTACTGCTCTTAAAGAAAATACTTTATACGGACAACTTTCTTATATACTTTTGAACGTCTATATACAATTTAAAGCTATTCAGTCCAGTAACTGGTGCAAATCAAAGACCTTTTGTAAGGACCTTCCTTTCTATATCTGTTAGTAAGTGCTAACTAATGTTAAATATATTTGGGTTTAGTGGCTTACGGGATAAATTGACAACTGCCAAATATTTATGTAGCACTTAACTACATATGTTACAACAGAGGTAAAGTCCCAAGCACTCAATGTGAATAACACGAAAAACACTGGAATATGCCAAAATATATAAATTGTATTGAAATGAAATACACAATATAGGATATACAATATAAAGGACGCTATCACTATCCCAGGGAAATTTTCTGCTTTGGGTGAGTAATTAATACTATTTGATCTAGTCTATGTGGCTCATAATAGGTTCATAATGGATCTACTGCTGAGGCCAGCTTTATTCTTCCTTTTACCCATGGTTACCCATGGTTTGTTTCGGCTGGCGCCGAACTTGGCCGCACGCCAGCCGCACCATCCCCTCCCCTCGCGACCCCCTGGCTGCTCCGCCTCTTCTTCTCTGGGTTCTGGGAGAGCACAACACGCATTCCCCTTACCCCGCAACCCCTCCGCCACCCCTTCAACCTTCGGGGATGCCTGGCACGCATGCACGCAGCCTGGCATGCGTGACCGGCGCACCAGTGACGCGTGGCACGCGTCAGAAAAATAAATAAATCAGCCGCGTCTGCCCGCACATTGCAGTGGCGGCCACAGGAGAATAAAGGCGGCCGCCACTATATTACGATTCGTGCTCACACACAACTAACTACTTCTTGTTCGATGGTTCATTATACCCCTAGACCCAGGGAACGGCTATGGGCACTCCATGTGCCCCAACCTATGTTAATATGTACCTGGGTTGGAGGGAGGCCCAATTCGTGTTCACTGAGGAGAATGTCATGTATACTGAGCACATAAACCTATGGCTCAGATACATTGACAATATCCTCCTGATCTGGAACGGTCCAGAAGCGCAACTCCTTGAATTTATTGAAATGCTAAATAAAAATATTCTGAATTTAAAATTAACATCTGAATACAGCATAAAAACTATAACCTTCTTAGATCTAATTATTGCAAAACATATCAATAATGAGATACAAACCTCGGTGTTTAGGAAGCAAACATCCACTAATAATCTTTTATCAGCAATGAGTCAACATCCAGAATCATTGATAAAAGTTATCCCCACTAGACAATATTTATGTCTAAGACGTAACTGCTCCACGATTGAGAAGTTTAAGAAACAATAGCAAGATCTCAAAATAAGGTTCCCACATCACGTGGTGCATGCAGATCCAGTCTGCTGCTGTGTGAAGAGCTCTCTACCTCCAGACCTCCAGACGCTACATTGTAGCTAAGTATACCGCTGTTATACAGTACATACATACTGACACAAATGTTGCTTGTGGGATAACTCTGATCATTCTATGTTATACTATGGTAAACTTATGCAGTGATGTTAAAACAAATAGCATTTATATGGTAGTTCAGACAATTTTTGTGTTATCCCACTACACATACCATGCACATTGCCTAACGCCTTGCAGCATCACTTATACCAATTGAGCAAGCAATTGACAACAAAAACGTGATGCTGTGGGTAAATTTAAAGGCAGAACGCTGCAGTTTTGATCATACAGTGTCCTATGGGATATGTGTTATCAGTGTTCAACCTATGTATAGGACACAGAGTTAACTTCATGCAGCTCATCTGATCTATGGTGCAGAATGATCAAATACTGTATGTGCAAGCTATCTGCATTGAAGCCCTAATTGTGGGCCAATGTGCAGGCAGGTGGTTGTTGCTGTGATAATGCAGCCTTCTAGTGGACATGCTGTATGAGTGTCTAGTTTTCATATATAGTCATGAGACTCAATTTTATGCGGTTTACTAAATCTGGAGCAATATAAATTTGGCACATATTCACAACCTTATCAAAGGAGCTTACATTAGACTAGAATGTTAAGCAGTACTGAACAACATATGTAGTTACGTGCGACAAATATATATGGCAGTTGTCAATTTATGATACAAAGATCAGATAGTTTTATAGACATCACCATAATCATCTCAAATTGTGGGCTATATACGGTACCATCTCTTCACTCCAATAGACATATCTCTTTCAGCAAAATATTATAGAGATAGCAGCACCACGTGCTATTTTAATATTTGTATTTGTATTCACTAATTCACTTGTCTTCACTTCATGTAGTCACTTTATGATTTTTTTTTTTTTAAATGTAGCCTTGGAGTGTACCACTAATGTACTTTATTTTGATATTTCACTGACATTGTATCAGTTATTCTTTCTAAGTATAGGCTTTACGCCAATCTTGTGGTAATGAGCCTGTGGAAATGGAATCCTTGAATATTAAATGTAATGGTTGGCTATTACTGAACATAGCTCCTTAAGAACTCGTGGATGTATGCCATCGGGGCCAGGTGCCTTATTTACTTTAATTTTATCAATCCGCCTATAAACCTCTTCCTCAGTTAACCAAATGTTAGTTAATATAAGGGTTATGGCTTCCTCCTGCAGCACTATTATTGAAATTGATTTTTCCCTGGTAAACACACAGGCAAAGAATTTGTTTAATACCTCTGTTTTTTCCTTATCTCCAATAATTTGCCTGCACATCTAACACTGAAATAGTCCTATATTTTATTTATATATTTTTTTGTAACTAAGGTACTTAAATAACTTGTTATGGTTGATTTTGCTTTCTATAGCAATCTTTAAAAAAAAAAAAAAATTTCAACTTCAATTTTTTTATTGGTTTGTAACAAGCATACATTGTGCCACCAACCGTTGTACTGCATACCAACATTTTTATCACTGACATATTTCCTACATAAGACAACTACTGTGTACTACATACAACACTGAACAAGACCTACAAGACGTACCAAACAAAGGGGTGTGGGTGGGTGTTCGCATTCTTTGCGAGGACCGTGGCTCCGATCCGCCGTTCGTGATTTGCCTCTAACTACACCTAGAGTCCATCTCTCAATTCCAACCCTATTTCTCGTTATTACTCTGTCAGGGTTGTCATCGTTGTTGTTGAACCTACCTGTCCGTTACTATGTGGTGTCCGATCCTGTGCAATCAAAGGAGAACGCATTCGCTGCTTTCATTGTAATATTGCGACGGTATCCACCCCTGGGATATCTGTCTGTGTCAGCCATGGCATCCAGACTTTTAGAAAGTTTGAGCCGGTGTCATTGACTAAACTCGTCAGTTGTTCCATCCGGCAGACATGCCAAATTCTGTCCCTAATTTTGGGGATAACTGGTCATTCGTTTTGCTTCCACAATGCTGCGATCTCGCATCTGTCAAATGCGCGATTAGTTTATGCGTCGCACTCGACAGACCCTGGATCCGCCTGCCCAGGAGGAACACCCACGGGTCCAGGGGATCTCCAAATTGAGTATCCTTTGTAACCATTCTCTAATTTGTTCCCAAATCGGGACCACTTTTGAGCAAGGCCACAGCATATGTTTCAGATCTGCTACTTCCCCACACTGCTTTGGGCATACCGGGGAGTATCCCTTGACAAATTTAGCTAATCTTGATGGAGTGTAATACCACCGCATAAGGACTTTATATGCGTTCTCCTTTAATTTGGTGCAAACTGAGCTTCTGGCAGCAGCCTGCAGGATCCTGTCCCAGTCCTCGTCCTCTAATGTCTCCCCTAAGTCCGCTTCCCACTGTCTGATGTAACTGAGTTTTTTTATTCTCTGTGGTCTCAGGACAGATCAACTCTCTGTACATTCTAGAATTCAGTCCCCTTGTGTCCGTTCCTCTGGAACACAGCTGCTCAAAATTTGTTCTTGCTGGCCTGATTGGGGATTTGTTATAAAAATCACGAATCTGGAGGTATCTGAAAAATTCCTTGTTTGGTATATCCTTTGTGGATTTAATTTGTTCAAATGTTTTAATAAATTTCATTCTCTCCAGATCCAGCAGCCGTGTAATACCCGACTGTATCCAGATTAGTAAATTATTTCTATTCATCCCTGGAGCGAAATCCGGGTTACCGATTATCGGTGTCATTAACGATTCTCTGGAAGTGAGATTGCAGCTAGTTTTAGTGGCCTCCCATACCCGTAAGGAATTAACTGTGGTCTAGAACGGTATTACCATGTTCCTTCTTCCCCTCTTGGGAAGCCAGATTAAATTCTGTAGCTCTGTTGGTGCACAACAACTTTTCTCTAATTCCACCCATCTCCTTAATTTTGGATCTGTGTGCCATTGAATAATTTGGTAGAATTGGGCCGCCTTGTAATAAGCTAACAAGCAAGGTACCGCTAGTCCTCCTTTCGTAGTGGGCCTCTTCAAGATACCCTTTGCAATCCTTGGGCTTTTCTTATTCCAAATAAATTTCCTAATTTATGACTGTAGGGAGAGGATGTCCGCATGTTTTATAGGTATGGGCAGACTCTGGAATAGATATAACATCCTTGGGAGGAGGTTCATTTTCACGCTATGTATCCTCCCAATCCAAGAAATGCCCTCTTTCATCCATGTCTTGAGATCCTCCCCCAGAGTCTTAATCAATCTGGGGTAATTAACTTTGTATAGTGTTTTGTAATCCCTTGTGATGTATACCCCTAAATATTTGATAGCGGAGGCTTACCATTTGAAATTGAAGTTTATGTCTATTAATTTTTCTACCTCTTTGGGTAGATTTTTGTTGAGGGCTTCAGATTTGGTCTGATTGATTTTGAATCCCGAGATCTGGTTGAATTTACCAAAAATCCCAAAAACATTGGACAGAGATGTGAGGGGGTTTGACAATGTTAAACTCACATCATCCGCATACATAGCAACCTTATGTACCTGGTCTTCTACCGAGATTCCTGCTATGTCTGGACTGTGCCTAATGTGCGCCGCGAGGGGATGTGCAGAGGGCAAACAGCAGTGGGGACAACGGGCAACCCTGTCTTGTTCCGCTGCAAATATTAAATTGTTCTGAGGGGAAGCCCTGGTGTCTCACCCTTGCCGTCAGGCCCACGTATAGCGCAAGAATGGCTCCTAACAGGCGTCCTTCAAAACCAAATTCTCCTAGCATTTCTTTTAGATAGGGCCAATCTATACTATCGAAGGCTTTCTCAGCATCCAGACTCAACGCCATGGAGAGTATGTTTTACTTTTTAGCCACATCAATCAAATCAATTATTATCCTGGTGTTGTCCGCTGCCTGTCTGCCTCCGATAAACCCTACCTGATCCGTATGAATTAGCCTGGGAAGAACACTACCCACCCTGTTTGCTATAAGTTTGGAATAAATTTTGATGTCTGAATTAATCAGGGAGATGGGCTGGTAGGTCTTGCAGTCTGCTGGGTCCTTTCCAGGCTTATGGATCAGTGATATTGAAGCTTGTAACATTTGTGTTGGGAAGGAGGCCCCCGCTAAGATTTCATTAAACATATTTAACATATGGGGTGCCAGAAATTTGAGATATTTTTTGTAGTATAAATTAGAAAAACCACCCGGTCCTGGTGCTTTAGTTGGTTTTAATGACTTGATTACCTCTGAAAGTTTTTCGTATGTAAAGTTTGCCTGCAGTGCTTCCCTCTCCTCTCTGCTCAATGTGGGCAAATTTGCCTCTTTTAGGAATTTTTTTTAATGCTTCTTTTGTTTTAGGGTTGTGGGTGACCTTATCTCCATTACAGAGTTTGTCGTAGTACACTCTGAACTCCTCTACAATCTTCCCCGGATTTGACGTAAGGTCACCCCCTTGTGTACGTAAAGCGTGAATATGGTAATTTGGAAGCTTATTTTTGAGCTTATTGGCAAGTAAAGTATCTGGCCTGTTAGCTTTTTCATAAAATTTACATCTAGACCACGCCATTTCCTTCTCAGCTTGGGAGGATAGGAGGAGATTTAGCTTTGTCTTTGTGTCTAATAGTTGATTCAACGTTTGGTCCTGTTTCCTCTCTTTATGGGTGACGGAAAGCTCCGCTAGTTGATTTTTCAAGCCTGTCTAGAGGTATTAATGTGCATCGCAGCTCTATAGATGCGTGGTCAGACCATGAAATATCATGTATCTCTGTACGAGAGACCCCCGGGACCATTCTATTTGAAACAAGGAAGTAATCTATCCTGCTGCATCTGTCATGGGGATGTGAGTAGAACGTGTATTCCTTCAAACCTTGATGTTGTTCACGCCATATATCTAGGAGTTGGAATTCCTTCATTCCCTTAGCTATTGTTAGTAAGTCCTGTCTGTGGGCCGTGTTATTCTTTGTACATCTGTCCAACTCTGGGTTGAGTGTCCTATTGAGGTCCCCTGCTAATATAACGTTCCCTTTTGCTACTTTGTGCAATTTTATAAAAAACCGGTTGAGGAAATCTGTGGCTTGTTCACTTGGGGTGTATATTGCTGCCAGCGTGATAGGATGTCTCGTATGGGTCCAGTAACTATGATGTACCTACCCTCTTTATCAATATATGTGCCGTCTGCTAAGAATGGTAATCTGTTGTGTACTAATATGGCTACACCTCCTAAAATCTTTGTCTAGGAATTTCGGGGAGTTGTTCCTTGCGAAGTGTGTTTCTTGCAGAAACAATATTTCTGCGCCCTTACGTTTGTAATCTTTAAAGGCTAACCTTCTTTTCGCTGGGCTGTTGAACCCTTTAACATTATGTGAAATTAGCACAATATCCTTACTCATTTTTAATCTTGCCTCTTTGACTCTGAAGAAATCTGTCGATTTTCCTATAGGGTTCTCTGTTTCTGGAACCAATACCCTTCACCATCCCCGACTTTCTTCTTTGTCCACCTGTGGATACATAGGGGGTGGGGACACACACAAGGAAAACCCAGGGGCATACAGACACAAACACATAACACTCAACCACAGAACACTGCATAACAGAAATGAATAGCTCTCGACGCCTATCAACTTCTCCTCTGGCGCCGAGTTCATCGCCTTTGGGCTCTCTCCATCCGTGTTGATCTTTGTATCACGCCTTGGAGTGTACGGATTCCTCTCAAAGGACTTTGCTGGTGAGCAGAAGAGCCCTTCTCTCCACTCCCAGCCTCAGGCCCATATGAACTTTGGAACCTGTCCCTCCCCGTAGCTCCTGCCCCGCTCTCCTGAAAACCTTAAACTTAAAACCGTCTAACTTCTTCTCTGTTGACCTGAATTCCTTTGCACGTGACTACTCTTCTTGTGCCAATTGCTTTTTTTTTTTTTTTTTTTTACCCCCCCCTGTTACCCGTCCCCTCCTCTGGTGCAACCCTCCTACCTCCGTTGCTATTAATTGCCACTTGTGTGACCCTCCTATTCTCCTACGTATCTACCTCAAGGACTGCTCTTACACCTCCTTACCCTGTCTCCTTCTTATAGCGGTTCTCCCAGACCCTCTCTGCTCCTCTCCTGTCCCCTCCCTTCTGTATCTCTTCCGCTGCAGTTCAACCTAGTCTCCTTCCTACTACTTATATCTCACCTACTTACCCTTCAACCCTAACTATCACTTCCTCATCCCATGTCCTATAATGCTTATGCTTTCTTCTACCTTATATTATCTCTACCTTCCCCTGCCGTCTTCTCCTGTCTCCTTACTTCACTTCCCCGACCCTCTTATTCTTATGTGACCACCCTTTATTCTCACCCTACCTTCTAACTCTTAACCTTCTGTTCCGTCCACCTCCCAAAATTCTACTTGCTGATGCTCCCTCAACATACTTCTCTACCTACCATCCCCCCTCTAGTATTGTATTGCCTGCGCTGTTTGTCTTGTGTGCCCGTCTCATCTCTTACTCATCTCATCTTCCCTCTCCCCCCCCCACTCTGCGCCTCTCCCCCCCCCCAATTCTGCGCCTCTTCCCTCCCCAATTATGTGCCTCTCCCCCTCCCCAATTCTGCACCTCTTCCGTCGCTGTTAGGCCGCCTCTGTGGCCTAACGCCTGTCGCGTCTCTATGACGTCATCCTCTGTGCAGCCTCTCGCTAACTTTGCCACCTCCAAGATGGCGCCTGTTGTACCGTCTCCGTACGGTGACGTCCTTCCGGTCCGCCGCCATTTTGGATCGCACTTCGCATCATGATGGAGGCCCGCACCCTCGTTCCAGCTTCCCACCTCCCTGTACCTTCCGGCTTCTGTGTGTCATCTTGTCTCCAGGGTTAGTCCATTGCTGCCGCCATCTTCTTTACCTGGCCATGCTTTCAGGATAAGGTAAGGGTAGACAACATTTTCGGGTAGGGGTGACTTTATTCCCTTTTCTGACAGGTTTTGACTGTCGGCTCGCTGCTGAGTCTCTCTCACTTCCTTAGTAACATCTCGGAATTCCAGGAACTGATGAAAATTCATCTCAACTTTTAAACTGAGGAAACTTGATAATGTCTTAACTTATAACTTTAATGTTTTTGTTCTCTGACTTTATTCAGCTCTTGTCTCTTTGTGCTTTGGGTGACTTAGAGTTTTGTACCCATATGGGATCTGGGGGTGTCTCCACATGGTTCGCACCATTAGGGGCTTCCCCCAGCCCTAGCTTGTGCTGGAAGGAGGGTCCCTCTTCTGGTTCCCTCATTGCAACCGCTCTACCACCACGGGTCACCAATAGACCAAAGGGAAAAGTCCACCTGTACCGGACTTCCTTTTCCCTCAGGATCTTGGTAAATGGCAGCAGGTTTCGCCTCCTAGCTAGCGTGGCTGGTGCCAGATCTTGGAAGATTAGCAGCCGGGCCCCTTCAAATTCCACTGTAGGTAGTGGCTTGGTTTTTTGCAGGACTGCTTCTTTTGTTCGGAAGTGGTGCATTCGCACAACAATATCCCGTGGTTGTTCAGACTGTAGAGGCTTAGCCCTAAAGGCCCTGTGGCATCGGTCCATGGATAGGTACTCCTTTGGTGTGTCTGGGAGTATGCTCTCTATCCACCTGGATATGTAGTCCTCGCAGTCCAGAACCACTTCTGGTACTCCCCTGTTCCGGATATTGTTGCACCTGTCCCGGTTTTCGGCGTCCTCTTGCCTTTCTCGTAGTTCATTGATTTGCTCCTGCATGTCTGCCGTCCTTCTATCCTGTCGTTTGATCGCTTTGATGGATTGATCTACTTCCAACTCCAGAACTCCTGTTCTCTCTCCCTGTCCTGTCACTTCCTTTGTTAGTTCCCTTATTTCTGCTTGCAACAGGTTTTTCAAGTCTTTGTACAGCCTCGTAAAGTCACATTGCCGTAGTGGCATCTGTGCCTGGCTGCCCGGTTCCTCCTCATCTCCGTCGAGCTCCGTCTCTGATCCCGCTTTTGAACTGGGTGCCATTTCTGCCCCCGCTCCACTCAAACGGGCTCTTCCGAAATACTCCGGCAATCCCTTCTTTTTCGTTGGTTTCACTCCTCTCCGAGACATCTTGTGGGTTTAGTTTCCCTAATCAGATGTTTTATGCTTTTTAGTTCACGTTTTTGCAGTTTTTATTTGTTATAATTGTTGAGCGGAGCACCGAGAAATTAACCTACACGTTCATACTCCTTGCCGTCGCGCATGCGCCTCCTCCTTTTTTAATTTTTAATTATTGCTAACTTAATTTCTCTTTTGCAACTTTTGTTACATTCCTTATAATTCTGATAAGATGCCTCCGTCCCTTCTGACATTAAGGATCTCAATGCCTGCCTCTTTTCCATTTCCTCCCCTACAGGTTTATTTAGCCACTTTTGTTTAGACCTGTTTCTTTTATACTTATTACCCATGGGTATACACTGATAAGTGTACTTATCTAACAATATTTTAAAGACTGCCCATTTATCTTCCAGATTTGTCTCTGCAAAAACATCATCCCAATTTATTCCTTGTAGATTATTATTTAATTTATTAGAATCTGCCTTTCTAAATGTAAAGTCTTTGTTGAACCCATGTAATATGGTTTTTGATCATTTATTTAAAATAAGACCATGTTATGATCACGGTTTCCCAAATGTTCCCGGACTTCAAATTTGTTATTACTGTACTTCTACATTGTTTGATATTAACAAATCCAGTATTGCCACTCTCCTGGTTGGTTCCTCAGTAATTTTGGTCATGTAATGGTTTTTAAGTACCACAATAAAACTGTTTCCTTTCATTGTAATGATAATCTCAAAGTGTTTTCTACAGCAAGGATAGCTAAAATGTGGAATTGACAACTGATGGAGAGTGACAGCAGATATAATAAATAAAGGTTAGACATTAAAAGAAACAAAAAAAAGAATACTGAATGGACCAAATAATTTAAACATTGGAAGGATGTTTATCCAGGGAGAAATCTTCATGACAATACTACAGGTACTGTAGGAACATTTTTTTTATCCTCTTATAAATTGTACTGTAAGTGTAATTATACTAGGGAGAGAATTAAGTGATTTAAGGGAGTCAGATTAAGTGAGCAGCCATTTCCCTGTCTGTAGCCGTGTCCCAGCAGCACTGATGGTAAAATGCAGTCCTGCACTGTACTTCCTTCCCTATGATGACCATAAATGACCTTACGTGGGTCTCTACATGAGGGGGAGGGCTATGTGGCCATAAATCATCAAGGGGGCTGGACAGCACACATAATGAAAATACAGAAAAACAGCGCACAACGCTCATAGTGTAAAAAATGTCATATATTGTGAATAAATAATAAAGGTGAGTATTCTGCATACATCAAAGGCAATTTAAAACAGCATGTCAGGGAAATGTTACCCATGCACCAAACCGCAGAAAGGACGTCAGAGGTGGGATGTCAGCAAATGTTTCCCCTGTTCTTTCCCCACACAAGCGTCTCATCAGTGGGTGTTTGTAAGTCAATCCTTCTCAGGCAGATCAATTCCAGTGCAGGTTTAACAGTTATTGGATGTTAGTCCTTCTCGCTAGCACGAGGTTCATGCAGGGAGACGTCTGATGGCGTTGTGTACTCTGCATCCAGGTGACGTCACTCGGCCGCGACACCAGGGCCATGGATTCGATCGCTCACTGGACACCGTTAGAGCCGGCTGGGGCGCCGCTATGGAGTTCACTCGAGACACTTAAGACTTGACACATATTCCAACGCGTTTCAAAACAATAAGAGTGTCTTCATCGGGGAATAGTTGACCACTAAACACTGTGCCATTGAAATACCTCCTCCACTCTTCCGATTGGCTGCGATTGAACCAATCACCTCCATTCAGAAGCAAAGCAAGGAGGAGTTAAGGGCATGTCACAATATACATACAGCAATGTAAAAAAAAGCCGATCTGACGGCACAGACTTTTATTACGTATACATAAAAAACTACATAGAAGTGAATACCAATCTAATGTATATGTTTAAAAATCAAAGGAACAGCGTTATTTACGCTGGAACAGAAGAGAAAACAATTACTTGAAAGGCAAAATATAAAGTAATACATCCAATTAAAAGTATTAACCATTTAAAACAAAGCACAAAAATGGCATAAATGGGTTCAAAAGTACAAAAATAATTCCTCAAATATAAAGGGAAAATGTGTAATAAAATATGAAATGAAATAATTAATCTCTAGACAAATGGAAGTGAAACACCATGATATTTATCTTTTAGTCTTTTTAATATAAGGACCAGATGTCAATATCTTCATTGAGACCTCCTGGATACAGGGTGTTGAGTTTATGTATCCAGAAGGTCTCTTGCATGGAAAGCTCCTAGATTCTATCACCACCCCTTCTATTTCCCGGTATAAATGTAATACCTTTAAAGGTAAGAGATGAAAGATCTTTTTGGTGATGTGTTTTATAGTGTCTAGTGTCTTGAAATTGGACCAGTTCCTCTCACCCTGTTTAGGGGGTGAGGGAAGAGCTAGCCCCACCCTGGGTGCCCGCGGCCTGGGGTGGTGGCAGGAAACCAAGAGACCATCCTGAAGGAGAGCAGTTTGGAGGAGAGAGACCAACTGTACCTGCCTGTGTTCCTGCTGCTATTCTGCTGTGCTGCACTGAATAAAGAGCTGCTGCTACATTTTAAGTAAAGACTGTGTGAGACTGGAATCTCTCGTCCCTGAGTGGGGACTCTCTGGATGGATTCCACCCTACGTTCCTGGGGCATACCAGAGATGGAGGCATTGCACCATTAAGTGAGACGGAGGCATTCACCCAAGTAACTTGGTCCTGTCATCCCCCATACCATCGCGGGAGTCTGATGCCCTCCTGTTGCCAGCAGGTATGCACCACATAAATATACGTAGCCAGACCCTAGAACAGAGGGGGGGCCCAATCTGCGATCGGCCCCGGGAAGAGGGGCTACATATGTATACGTTTTAATAAAAGTCTATGCCATCAGATCGGCTTTTTTACATTGCTGTATGTATATTGTGACATGCCCTTAACTCCTCCTTGCTTTGCTTCTGAATGGAGGTGATTGGTTCAATCGCAGCCAATCGGAAGAGGGGAGGAGGTATTTCAATGGCACAGTGTTTAGTGGTCAACTATTCCCTGATGAAGAAACTCTTATTGTTTTGAAACGCGTTGGAATAAGTGCCAAGTCTTAAGTGTCTCGAGTGAGCTCCATAGCGGCATCCCAGCCGGCTCTAACAGTGTCCGGTGAGCGATCGAATCCACGGACCTGGTGTCGCGGCCGAGTGACGTCACCTGGATGCAGACGGACCAGCAGCGGGACGTATGTGCAGAGTACACAACGCCATCAGACGTCTCCCTGCATGAACCTCATGCTGGCAAGAAGGACTAACATCCAATAACTGTTATACCTGCACTGGAATTGATCTGCCTGAGAAGGATTGACTTACAAACACCCACTGATGAGACGCTTGTGTGGGGAAAGAACAGGGGAAACATTTGCTGACATCCCACCTCTGACGTCCCTTCTGCGGTCTGGTGCATGGGTAACATTTCCCTGACATGCTGTTTTAAATTGCCTTTGATGTACGCAGAATACTCACCTTTATTGGTTATTCACAATATATGACATTTTTTACACTATGAGCGTTGTGCACTGTTTTTCTGTATTTTCTCTCAATTCACAAATCTGATATTTCCAAAGTTGAACCAACTAAAATTAGACGGAACACCTACCAAGCTATCATTATGGACGAGCTCCTTATCACGATCAGAGGGATCAAACCTTCTAGCTGTCCAGGGGACCCTTGTTTGCCCTCGCTAATAAAGGAAGCGGTATTAGAACTGGCCCCTTTCATTCTCGAAATTGCAAACTTCTCATTCTCTTCAGGCTTTTTACCAACCTCACTAATGGAAGAATTTATTTCACCTCTATTAAAGAAATTCTCCCTCAATCAATAACTACCGACCGGTTTCTAATATTTAATTTTGATCTAAAATCATTTTAAAACTATCCCTAAAACAGTTGGTGAACCCCCTAACCTGACTTAATCTGTGGGATTCACACCAATCTAAATTTCGAAAAAACACAGTCGACAAAAGGGGCGCCACTGCTCTGATCTTTCTCAACTTGAGTGCGGCTTTCAATACAATCGATCACACATATTTGCTTACAAGGCTTCAATTGGATGTTGGGTAGCTAGGTAAGGACTGGAACAAGTCCAACACTTTTCTTAGTGACCGTAGTAAGAAATTCACCCTCAAAGAGAATTTTTCAAACACAATTATGGTGATTTGTGGCATTCCTTGGGATCTGCCACCTCCCCGTTTCTATTCAATATATATGTTAAAGCCCTAAGGGACATTATTCATCAAAAACAAATTCAGTTCATATGTGGATGATATCAATTGATGTTGGACATCTGTAACGATCCAATCATCATGGTGAACAGTCGGAATAATTGTCTTGACATGTCTAATTACATGCCATTTAATTGACTACAACTTAATGCCTCTAAATCCGAGCTGATACTAATATGCCCTAAAGCACAAACAGATTCTATGAGTCACGCCTTCAAAAATCTAAAAATCAATAACTCCGCCAGCACAAGGAAAGAGAAGGTGAGAAGTCTTGGAGCTATTATTGACAAAAACCTTATTGATTAGCATTGTATTGCCTCTATTGTGAAAAACTGTTACTTCAAAATCTATCGGCTGAGACAAATTTAAGTGTTTATCTCAAAAGACAATATACAGATAGAGCACAGGCCTTGGTCCTCTCCAGACTAGATTTTGCAAACGCTAAGGCTTAATGGGTCTCCAAAAACATAATACCAAAGCCCTGAAGTTTCCCGTCTTAGGCTACGGGCCCCAGTCACTGCATGCGTGCGTTGGAGCGCCTGGCGGCACATGCAACAGTTTAAGCCACGATCTGCGGTCCTAGGGTCGCGATGGGATGCGCGTCCAGAAAAGAGCAGGGGGAGCAAAGACAAGATTTGTGGCGGGGGCGTGACCATGATATCACGCTGCTTGTTCACCCTCATTGACTGAACTGCCGCCGTGACATAGCCAGTGCTCGGCCACTGTGCCAAAAGACACATTTCTTGTCTTTTGGCAAAAATGGATGCGCATCACTCTTTCTGCAGGCGGTGACTGGGGCCGGCTCCATAGAGGGCTGTATGTTGTTTTCACCACGCAAGCTGTAGCGCGTACAGCTACAAGCAGTGGGGATGAGGCCTTATAGCAGGCAAGGAGAGTCCACATCACACCAGTATTACAAGATCTGTACTGGCTCTCGGTGGAGCAAAGGGTTATTTTTTAAGATATTGACTTTTACCTTTAAGGCCATCTTCCTCGTCGTGCCCTTATATGTTTTCTTTAGATAGGTTCCGGTTGTAGGTCTGGGATGGGTGTCCTCCCTACGTTTCTTCACACCTCAAGTACAGAGTTTCTTGTTGAGTAACACATTGGATAAAATTAGAAATAAATACATTTAAAATGTACATACAGTAGACCCTCTCAAAATGGTTATTAGAATATAGGGAATTATAACAAGTGTATCAAATATACAAGCACAAATAAACAAGCACACAATAAGAAAATCAATCTCTGCCCTTGAGAGCTTGCATATTTCTTTCAATCTTTACATGTAATATTTTTTATTATATGGTACTACACCAACAATTGCATTGTACATAACATTTTTAAGACACACATGAACTATACAGTTTACAATGTAATCAAATGATTCTCAGACATCTCTTCTTGGATCATTGGTTACACTAGGATTTAGGCATCTACATAGAGGCAAATTTCCATATTTTGCATTTGATTAGGCTACATGTTAGTTCCCTTAAAAAATATGAAATGGCTCAGAGCACTGAGGAATTTGGAAACAACATACCTGTATCTAATCTACCACAGCTAACTTTATCTCCAGAGGCACTTTCACTTGTCAAAGGTCAAAAAGAGCTAACAAGGTTATCACAGGGACTTGTTCACTGTTACTGCTAGGAAAATGAACCTGTGATATAGTTCATTTTCCAGATATTTCTCTTTTTTATGCTCAAGGAACTCCATCCACAAAGAATCCACAGTAGTAATAACTAATAGATGAGAAAACTGACAGAAACCCACATGCTGTAGTTGCACATGAATTAAATATGGGTTAGTTGTTCTTATAGGTGGTCTGGCTTGGATTCACAGAGAACAAGGATGACAATCACTTATTCAGGGAAAAGCCAATATTTGGATCACAAACAATTAGTGTTATTTCAATCAAATTAAGTCTAATTATTAATCTTACCGGTTGAATAGTGAGAAGTAGAAAAACAAAAATATTTACACAGTTTTGTCTAAGGTTTATATTAAAATATTATTTACAGTTGGTGTAGTGGCTTCATAATAAATGATCTGATACAAGGACAACACCAGTGTCCTAATTTATTATTTATGTACTGTTAGAATGTCTCTGCCATTCCTCCCCTTCATATGAGTGATTGATTATAATGAGAGTTGCTAAGGAAGTTATTTGTGAGTAAAGGGCGGGACTAACTCCTATAGATAGATTTAGATGATATTACAGACATCTGTTGTTGGCTCTCTGGAAAAGGGGTGTAATCTTAAAGTTAGAAAAAGTTTTAGTTCCTTATCTGTAAGATGCTATTCATACTGTACATTATGTCACATAGACCAAAAATGTTAAGACCATATACAGATAATATTAGAATAAGACACACCTGTGTATGTGGTTTTGCGCTGTATAAAAATACATCAGAATATCAGATTAGTTAAATAAGGAGGCAGAGTAATTCATCTGCCATCTTTAAGAGCACATGTAACAACATTGATGTGAAATACCATACAGTTATCTTTGAGTAAATATTGAATAAAACGTTTCTTATGTGCCAAACGTGAATGCAGAAATATTATATCTTGGAAGATGGTATGATAGATACAAACAAAATGATCAGCTGCACATCCACGAATATAGTGTATATGATTCAGTGCAACAAATGTGACCAAGGTTGCTACATTGGGGAAACCAGCCAAAAACTACAAGGAAGAATGAGTATGCACAGACACTCTATACTCCATCACGAAGAAGGAAGATACTGCTCACCTGTGGGACATCACTTCTCAAAACCAGATCATTCCATAAATGATTTAAAAATCAAAATCCTCAATGGAATGTTTAAAAGCACCCAAGAACAGAAAACATTTGAACTCAGAATGACAAGACTCTTTGACACCAAAAACAAAGGACTTAATGCGGACATGAGTTTTCTCACACCCTATCAAAATGTTTGTAAATTATCCGCTTGCCTCAGTTCTACCACATTTCTCCCCCCCACAGCATTCCCTTCCTCTCTCCAACTTTCTTTTGACACTGTCCCGGCTTCAAACACAAACAACCCTACCTTATCTACAGTAAATATCTGGGTTTTTTTCTTCTCTGCTACACTGTTATAGCCATTTGAATCCTTGTATATCAGTATTGTTGACCTGGAAGAAGAGAGGAGAACTTTCGAAAGCTTGTCCTATGACTAAATTGTTAGGCCAATAAAAAAGGTATCACCTAATACTGAAGAGCTCATTTATTCTGCACTATATAATATAATATATATATATATATATATATAATATATATTATATATATATATAGTGAATAAATGAGAAACAGGCACTCCGTCAGGTAGATATAGGTGGGTGTTAATCCTATATAAATCAATAGGCTATACGATACCGTGTGAGCAGATATCAGAGGCAGCACTCCAGTAGATAGTCAAAAAAATGGTATTAAGTGACTATAAACCAACGTTTCGGTCCTCCACACGGGACCTTTTCAGGTGAGAAAGGTCCCGTGTGGGAGGACCGAAACGTTGGTTTTTATGTCAATAATACCATTTTTTTGACTATCTAAGGCGTGCTGCCTTGATATCTGCTCACACGGTATCGTATAGCCTATATATATATATATATATCTATATATATATATATATATATATATATATATATATAAATATATTTAATTCCAAAAAAACAGCCGTACACTCCACTCCACTTGAAAGTAAACAAAGTTTGGTGCTTATCCCATAACACAATAATAAACCATACGATACCGGTTGAAGCATGACATCAAGGGACAGCACAAAGGTAAGTTGATCACAAATTCTTTGTATTGAAAAAGAGACACAAAAACAACGTTTCGGTCCTCCAGTGGGACCTTTCTCAAGGTGGCGCTACCTCTTGCCCACTTTCCATCTCAACCCTCTGTAAACATGGTATCTCTCCTACTGCTGCCACCTCCCGCTTCATCCTCCGCTGACATGGGATCTCTCCTGAAACATGGTAAGTGAAAAGATGTGGTTAGTATACATTTTGTTTTTTTTTTACATTTTAATACATCCATTCTAAGACTCACCCCGATTTCAGACATGTGAAAATCGTAAAAAAGGTGCATCTTAAAATCGAAGAAATACTGTGTATATATATATATATATATATTGTGACATAGTCCAAAGATGTTAGGCAGCTTTCTGCCCCATTTTAGGTCAGAAAGTTCAGGAATAGTTCAAAATTATCCGTTCCACAGCTTCCTGTTAACTCAGGCAGCTGGATGGAAAATCCAGACCACAGATTACAATGGCTCTAGTTCTCCCTCACCTGCTCTCCTAATCACTAACACAGGTTTTTAGAACAGAGAGGTTTGCATTTCTCTCTCTCTCCTTAGAGCCTGGAGGCTGGGGGTATCGCTGCTCCCCTGTTTCCAGTTTCGGGGTGGACGGCCCCTCCAAGTATCACAGTACCAGAGGATTTGCCTGGACACTTGGGACCGAGTTCCCACCACGAACAGATAAGACAAAACAAATGTTTATTGCTGTTGCTAAAAGACTGTGCTGTATCTAGTGACCCTAAATGAGAGAGCATTGTTTTAAGCTTGGGAACCAGGTTAGTTGGCCAGCAGCTGTTAGAGAGACTGATTCTGATGTGTAGTTAGATCCCTGAAAGGGATAGGATTTTGTTTATATGATTTTGGTTTTATTTCTTAAAAATAACAGTGTGGGAAATACTGTAACACTGAAATGAGTGAACTGCTGAATGAAAGTATCTGAGTACCACTAATCTACACTTGTTAAAGCAGCAGTACCTTACTTGGATGAAAATAAAGCAGGCAGAAGCCTGAGTTAAGCAGCATAATACTTTGCATGATCCTGTTTTTTGTATAAATAAATACCAGATTTTGTATAAATAACCCTAGAAGACTGTGTCGGGAAGAACCCAGACAGACGTCAGCGCTACAAAAGAGGGGCGTTTGTCACATATGGTGGAGAATGCGGGTCGACACTAAAAAGTCTGTGGGTTTGCAAATAAATGCGGGGCTTTAAAATGGGCGCCCAGCTGAACTAAAGTACAGATGCTATGAGTGAAGTCTGTCCCACTGTTTCTTCCGACACATCTTCTAGGTATTTTATACAAGAAACAGGATCATGCAAAGTATTATGCTGCTTAACTCAGCTTCTTCCTGCTTTATTTTCATCCAAGTTAGGTACTGCATGCTTAACAAGTGTAGATTAAGGTACTCAGATACTTTCATTCAGCATTGTCACTCATTTCAGTTTTATAGTATTCCCACACTGTTATTTTTAGAAGAATAACACCCAAATCAATAAACAAAATCCTATCCCTTTCAGGGATCTACTACACATCAGAATCAGTCTCTCTAACAGCTGCTGGCCAACTAACCTGGTTCCCAGCTTAAAAAATGCTCTCTCTTTTAGGGTCACTAGATACAGACACAGTCTTTTAGCCACACAGCATAAACATTTGTTTTGTCTTATCTGTTCGTGGTGGGAACTCGTCCCAAGTGTCCGGCAAATCCTCTGGTACTGTGATACTTGGAGGGGCGTCCACCCCGCAAAACGGAAACAGGGAGCAGCGATACCCCGCCTCCAGGCCTAAGGAGAGAGAGAGAATGCAACCTCTCTGTTCTAAAAACCTGTGTTTTGATTAGGAGAGCAGGTGAGGGAGAACTAGAGCCATTGTAATCTGTGTTCGTATTTTCCATCCAGCTGCCTATTTAACAGGAAGCTGTGGACTGGATAATTTTGAACTATTCCTGAACTTTCTTACCTAAAATGGGCAGAAAGCTTGCCTAACATCTTTGGACTATGTCACAATATATATGTATATATATACACAGTATTTCTTCGTTTTCAAGATGCAACCTTTTTTACGATTTTCACATGTCTGAAATCGGGTGAGTCTTAGAAGTTATAAAATGTAAAAAAAAAAACAACATGTTACTAACCACATCTTTTTCACTTACCAGTGTTCAGGAGAGATCCCATGTCAGCGGAATGAAGCGGGAGGTGGCAGCAGTAGGAGAGATACCATGTTTCCAGAGGGTTGAGATGGAAAGTGGGCAGAGTAGCGTTCGCACCTGAGAAAGGGTCCCACGGAGGACCGAAACGTTGTTTTTGTGTCTCTTTTTTCAATACAAAGAATTTGTGAATCAACTTACCTTTGTGCTGCCCTTGATGTCATGCTTCAAACCGTATCGTATTGTTTATTATTGTGTTTGGGATAAAGCACCAAACTTGTTTACTTTCAAGTGGAGTGGAGTGTCGGCTGTTTTTTGGAATTAATATATTTATATATATATATATATATATATATATATATATATATATATATTATATATATATAGGCTATACGATACCGTGGGGACAGATATCAAGGCGCAGCACTCCAGTAGATAGTCAAAAAATGGTATTATATTGACTATAAAACCAACGTTTCGGTCCTCCCACACGGACCTTTCTCCACCTGAGAAAGGTCCCGTGTTGGGACCAACGTTGGTTTATAGTCACTTAAATACCATTTTTTTTGACTATCTACTGGAGTGCTGCCTCTGATATCTGCTCACACGGTATCGTATAGCCTATTTGATTTATATAGGATTACACAACCCACCTATATCTACGGACGGAGTGCCTGTTCTCATTTATTCACTATATATATATATATAATATATAATATTATATTATATTTATATATATATATATATAGTGCGAATAATGAGCTCTTCAGTATTAGGTGATACCTTTTTTATTGACTACAATTTATGTCATAGGACAAGCTTTCGAAGTTCTCCTCTCTTCTTCAGGTCAAGCAAATACTGATATACAAAGGATTCAATGTCTATAACAGTGTAGCGAGAGGAAGACAAAAAAAACCCAGATATTTACTGTAGATAAGGAGGGGGAAGAACCCAGACAGACGTCAGCGCTACAAAAGAGGGGCGTTTGTCACAATATATATATATATCTATATATATATATATATATATATATATATATACGAAGAAAAAAGAAGAAAGCGCACAGCCCAGAATGTAATATTGTTAAGGAAAAAGGCTCACTCACAAACGCAGCATATATAAAAGCATTTTGTGAATTTTTAAAAGTCACCGCCAGCTGGAAGGGTCCTCCAAACGAATCCACCAAGTAGCTATTTGCGGTACAGGAACAGAATCAGCCACCTGTCCGGGATGATGCTGGCTGAGCTGCCGATGACAGACCACAGGACTCTCCAAACTCCGAGCCCAAGAGACAGGCTGATCGCAATGTGCACCTCACACTGTCAGCCTATAGCAGCAGGACACAGTCCGGCAGATTACCCTGTCCCACAAATGATGACGTAATGACACTGCTTCCTTTTGAAAGCAGCCTACGCCTGAATTTGGAGATTGAACTCTTTTCCTGGGACTAATAAGGGACTGGTATTTTCTCTCTTTGTTACAAAACATTGCTTGTTTTGTTCAATTTATGTTTCTATGGGATATATATATTCCATGTACTAGCATATATTCATCTGCTTACTATTTAGAAAAATTGAGTTATATTTTTGTTAAGTTTGTGGCGCTACTTTTCCCCCGATATAGATATAGATATAAGATAGATATACTGATGATATATATTATAATATATATATATATATATATATACGTATGTAGCCCCTCTTCCGGGGCCAATCTGCAGCAGATTGGAACCCCCCCCCCCTCTGACATAGGGTCTGGCTACGTGTATGTATGTGGTGCATACCTGCTGGCAACAGGAGGGCCTGAGTCTCCCGCGATGGTATGGTGGATGGCAGGACCAGGTTACTGGGGTGAATGCCTCCGTCTCACTTAAGGGTGCAGCGCCTCCATCTCTGGTAAGCACTAGCAACGTAGGGTGAAATCCTTCCAGAGAGTCCCCCACTCAGGGACGAGAGATTTCAGTCTCACACAGTCTCTTACTTAAAAGTAGCAGCAGCTCTTTATTCAGTATAGCACAGCAGAATAGCAGCAACAACGGCAACACAGCTATCAATCAGGTACAGGGTCTTCCTTCCTCCAGACTGCCCTCCCTCAGGATGGTATCTGTTCTCCCTGCCTCCACCCCAAGCCAAGGGTACTCAGGGTGGGGCTAGCTCTTCCCTCACCCCCTATGCAGGGTGAGAGGTATTGGTCCACCTATAGCTCACTAGGCCTTACTCCTCAGGAACCTGACTAGCTCACACACTGTGCTGACAGTATATCCAGACACAGACTCTAACACTAAAAGAACATGACTCAACTAAATAGGCTGTGCACTGCCCTTTATGACTTTGTCAGTCCCCTCCCCTGTGTCTCTTGCCTTAGACACAGAGTCAGGTGGCCTACCTCCACCACTCAGAGCAGTGCTTGAAGTGGGGGAAACCCATGATAGCTACTGGCAGCCTGCCCTTACCAGGGCTTATACCAGTAGGAGGAAAGACATATAGCCCCATTTCTTACCAGGGCTACATGTATATACGCCTGTCTGCCTCTATTATATTATTACATACCAGACTGATGATTCATCTATTGCTGGCAAACGGACTGTTTTACACCCTGGCAGTGACGTCCCTACAATTGAGATTTATCTCATTAATGCTGATTATATTTGTTCTCTTGTGAATGCAAGTTCAAGGGACCGTTTTTCTATTTTTTACCTAATTAAATCTTCCAAAACAGTATTATGCTATGGAGCTTGCGCTTCTTTCTCTCTTTTCTTTCTGTTAGGTATCCTTGGTATTACTGAAGCTGCAGCTTTCTCCTGTTTGGATTCATCACCAGATCCGATATTGGACTTATTTATCTCAGATTGTCGTTTGGTTTGATTAGAATTTAATATCTATACTGTTTTTGTTATTAATATCAATTTGTTGTAATTATTAGGCTAATCATTTAGGCACATTTATATGTAGCCCTGATAGCTTACTGCTTGTATTCACCGGGTAAAACACCTCAAAGCCCACTTTATTACACACATTTAAGGAGTACTCTTTAGCGCTACTTTACTGTTTCTGTTTGTCTATATATATATATTGAGTAAAGACACTGACTGGCACTGAGTTTGAAGCAGGAGAACCTGGTTCAATTACTGGTGTCGGCTCCTTGTGACCTTGGGCAATTCACTTTATCTCCCTGTGCCTCAGGCACCAAAAACATAGATTGTAAGTTCCACGGGGCAGGCACCTGTGCCTGCAAAATGTCTCTGTAAAGCGCTATGTAAAACTAGCAGCGCTGTACAAGAACATGCTATTATTACATATATACATACATACATTGTCTGATGGAGTACTAAGGGAGGATAGACTTGGGCCCCATCCTGATATATAAATGGAAGTAAGAGGGGTTACAGATGAATGATTGTTAATTCACAAAATGACATTTACTGTACTTGCCGTTTACAAACTTTCAAAGAGACACATTGTGGATTGTATTCTTTAAACAATAGCAGTACCATTTTCCCATTTGCGCATGACTTCACAAAAATCAGAATAATCATACAAATGCACCACAAAACTGGTAATACAGTAGAAACATACATCATATTCTTTTAATACTAGGTGAATTTGGGGCAAATTCAATGCTACTTTCAACTTTAATAATATAACGGTGATTGACAATTTATGGTAGTTTGCATACAAAATAAATAGAAATTAATTAGCTATAATATATAATACAGAATACAGCATTGTTTTTCCCCCAACATCTTAGTTTCAGTTCATTCCATCCTTTAGTTGTAAAAACGAAAGATGGCTATTGTCTGCACATGAAGAGTAAAGTTAATTTTTTCATTATCCAAGTCAAAAAAAGTAGAACATACGGTATTTTTAAATCTGTGTTCAAATGAACTTACACATTCCACTCTTGATACATAAGCATATCAGCCCTCAAGGATCTCGAAATGCATAGGGCGAGATCAGCAACAGCCTAGCTGTCAGACGGACTTCCGAAGTGACACAGTCTCCCAAACTGGAATGCGGAAGACTGTTCTCCGACACCAAGGAGAAGCAACCTGACAGAGTGCACAGTACATGGCTCCTCTACAGAGGTCAAGAGACTGCAGAAACTAGAGACTACACTGAGTCTGATATTCTTACAGTAAGATTGGAATATGTGAGTGCATTTGAACAAATCCTTTATTCCACTATGTTTTAATTAAAGTGTATACACTATGAGAAGTGTTTCTGTGTTCTCTTCTACTCTTCATTCATTTTGAGCATATGAGAAGCTGAAGAATGCTCCTTGAAGAAGCTCCACCAGGGCTACATTTTTCTTTCTGCAGAGACTGGACTTTGACTTACTAACTGACTTATGATTTGATGAATACAATAAAAACCTATTTATAATCAAAAAAATATTTTGTTATTTTAATAGCATTCAGTCAATTCATAGGTAAAAAGCCAAAAAAAAAGTCCATTGGGGGTGGGTGCTACCTCTTCAAGAGTATTCACAAACTCTCATAAATAGAAGAAAATCAAACTGGAGTGGATAAGAAGAGCACACAACAGCCCTTCTATGGTACAGATTATTTTATTACAATAGGTGTGGAATAAAATCGGGAAAAAATCCCATTTCCATCTTGGGTGCTGCAATCAGCACTTGAACTAAACGTATTCCCCACAAAATTAGGTGTCAGGTTCTCTGCTTCTGGATGTCTCTGACCTCTGCACTTCCAGGATCCTTCCCCACTGTGCTTCAGTTGGTTTGCCGGATCGCGTGCACATGCGCAAACGTTTGGGACTAGAGCAATCTCAGGTCTGCCTGCGGCTGCTTGGTAGGCCTCGTTCAGGGTGCTGGCTTCGGAGGGAGGGCGTGCTGCCGTGCGTGCTGCCGTGAGAAACAAAGTATTCAATTTGAATACTGGTTTTCAGGGTAGCAACCGCCCTGTCTCCGAAGCCAGGAGTTGAAGCTGACTACAGTTTCAATAAACGAAAAATTCGTTTTTTGGAGCTGCAGCAGCGTCACAGGGACCAAGGCAGCCAATGAAATCATTCTTCAGAATGATTTCATGACTGCAACTTGGATACTTACCCTGCCATGTGTAACCCCGCCCCCTCCCCAACGCTGAAAAGTCTGCTGGGGGATAAACACATGTCGCCCAGCAAACTGCAGCACTGCCTCCCTCACGCCCTCCCTCCGAGTCCTGCAGCTGACACCCTGAACGAGGCCTTACAGCCTCCTGTGATCTCTCCTACTACATTGGAGAACAACCCCGATGGAATTCGGAAGTGCTCGGACGCGTACACGAACGCACGTGCACGCGATCTGGAGAACCAGCTGAAGCACAGTGGGGAAGGATCCAGGAAGTGCATAGGATAGAGACAGCCAGAAGCAGAGAGCCTGACACCCAATTTTGTGGGGGATACGCTTCGTTCAAGTGTTCAACACCCAAGATTGTAAGTGGGAATTTTTCCTGATTTAGTTCTACACCTATTGTAATAAAATAATTTGCACCATACAAAAGAAGGGATGCTGTGTGCTCTTCTCATCCACTACAGTATGATTTCATGTGTTTATTATTTGCCCTATACTATTGGATTTATTTGTTTACCAATTTCTATAATATTTTTTATTCTTATTTGTTTTTTACTGCATATTTCACTGACTACTGGGTTCGAGTGCCATTAAAATACTGATTCTATATTTTAAAATCTGTTAACATCTTTTGATATCTTGGTCAATATCAAAAAGGCCGACAATTTGTATTTTTTTCATATTTTTTTTAAAACCCAATGTCATAAGTATCTCAAAATGATTTTTTTTCCCCCTGGGTACGTACAATAACTGGGAAAACATTGAGAGGGATATAATATCATATTCAAAATAACAAGATCACTTCCTATTCTACCTATTGCCAGATTCACTACAATGCATGCTAAAAACTCTCAGAGAACTCATATTATATAATATATCATATTTCGAAATGTTTTGGTATTGGGCTAATAAAAAAGATAGAAGACAAATAATGGAATTAATAAGGTACAGTAACAGATATTTAATCAATCATTCACTAGAAAGGCCAGCGGACCGTCACCTCTTTTCTACAGGGGGGTTTGTAAGATAATGCTTTTCAATGTGGTTACAGTCTCCTGAAAGGAAAAGGGTTAAGACTGTCAGCAATAAACAAATAGCCTTGCCTAATGAATAAAAAATTATACCAAAATCATTTGTTATCTCCTGCATGTTAACATCCCTATTATGTACATTAATTAGTCAACTAAATTAACTTTAGAAAAGCTGCCACCTAATACAATTAGCAGTTACATTTTATTGCCTAAAATCAATTTGTTCATTCACTTGCATTCAAATGGCTACTGTTAATTAAAGTTGTGAAACGTAGCTCTTGATGCCTTCTTGTTTGACCCTGTTACATTTCAGTGCTGATTAGAACTGTTATTTCTACTGTAGATGTTTGCTCCTACTGTACAAACACAATCAACACAATTAACTTCCTGTAACAGTTCTCATAGGGATCGGGTTGTCGATGTCACCCACGAGTACACACATGGACACACAAACACCAATAGTTAGTAAAGTATAGTTTATTGAAATACTTAGTTGTGGACAGTATTAGACGTCAGAATATCACACGCAAATGGTTTCACAAGAGAACCCCCACACCTTGGTACTAGTTACCTGGCGACCTGGCAACATGACGTAGAAAGAGGAAGTATCTTCTTAACTGATTGAAAAAAAGATTTCAACTGTGCTGAATCTGGATCAGACAGGAAACAGGAAGTGCTGTCTGAAGCTTACTGGAGATTTTCAGACTATGTAAGCATAATTACTGCAATATTAGACATTTTACTATGAGACAAAAATTAACTAATTACATGCCTTATGCGACTACAGTAGGCCATCAGAACCAGGAAAAATATAATTCTCATACCACCTCACATATCTTCCCATGTTTTACTCCTACACACAAAAAATAATTGTGGGTGAAAATGACCACAACATATTATTCATAATCTTATACTGTATATAAATGTGCAACACATTTGTACACCAGCCACCAGCCAAACAGCTCAGTGGGCCAGTCCACATTCCATAACCTAACCTTTCAGGAGAGTACACCACCACACCCTTCCATTCACTGCTGCGAGTTAACACTGCTCCCACCTCTTGAGGGGACATCATCAAACCCTGTCACAAAGCATGGGCTATAACACTCCCTGTTCCACCGGAGAGGACATCACTTCACCATGACCCTCTCCATTGAGTATTCTCACTGCTGCTAGCTCCATAGGAGGTCAGCATGGAAGCAGGGGAGAGCCTCTTTTTTTCCACTCTTTCAAACCAATATTTGGTGCATTCATCTGACATGCATTCCTCTGATATGCAATTGATAAAGAATACGTTAGGAATAAGTTGAAACGCAAAAAAATGGCGTAATTCATCAGCTGATTTGACTAATTAGTAAAATGAGAACCATACCCAGGGATATGCTCACATAAAGAGACGAAGGAAATTCAAAACAGTTATACTGTAGTCTTCCAATACAAGGGAGTGGCATACATTTAGTAACTTGGAATTGGATGAGTGATACATCTTCCACTCATGCTAGTATCTGATAGGACAGAATTTGCATCTTCTAATTTGGAATAGTATTGTGTATAATGAATGTGTATGTTAATATAGTGGGTTGTCTTAGAAGAGAAGATAAATTACATCATCTGCCCAAGACCAATGCCCGTGTGTGAAAACAAAAGTACCATCCAGAGAAAGACACTAAACAAAAGCTTTGTTTTTGTGGACAACTGTACACAACAATTCATACAGCATTTAATCAGTACCAGTATAGCCATACAAACTACAAGTCCTCCAATCAGGACAGCCGCTCTATAAGCAAGAGCACTGGTTATTGAAGAAAAAATAGAACGGAACCAATGGTCCACTACTCTTTAGCATAGAGTATAGAGGCCTGTTCCTTAATGTGTTGGGTCAGATCATGGATAGGGTTTGTAAAAAGGTTAGGCTGACACGGAGGCGTGTTCAAAGAGTAGAAATCGTTTATTATGAGCACAGTATCAATACGAGAGTAGCCATGTGTAAAAATGGTGTACATATCTTTCTCATGCTGGCAGTAATCCTGGTAAGTATGCAGGGTTGCCAGTAACAATCATGGAGGTTTGCCCTCAAACCCTAGTGAAGTGTCATATGTAACAAAGGAAGTGACAACATGCTTTGTGTCCACTGTTAGTGACACAAAGGGTGGGTCTGTTTCTGTTTTTTTTTTTTTATTACTTTGTGGGGTGTGCCACTAACTTATTAGCAAAACGCAGCCCAAACCACAAACCTGAATCTCATCCTGGGAGTGCCCACATAGCCCCACCCCTTCCCAACACTGCCCACAATTTTCAATTTGGCCCAGTATCTGAAGAGGAGATTACACAAGCGCTCTTCAAACTAAAACTAAGCAGCCAATGCGGACCTGACTTACTACAATCTAGGTTCCTACGACTTGGTGCCCCAGCCATTGCCAAACCAATTGCTTCCATAGTCAACTCTATTCTGTCTGCAGGCCATATCCCTAAGACCTGGAAAACTGTCAGAGTTGTCCCAATCTTCAAAAGTGGGAACAAAAACACTGTCTCAAACTACAGACCAATCTCACTTCTCCCAATTCTATCCAAAGTCATGGAAAAATGTGTCCACTCCCAATTAAGCGACTACTACACCAAGACAAATTTCCCTAGCCAATTCCAATCTGGCTTTCATCCCAATCACTCCACCGTAACTACCCTGCTCAAAGTTTGCAATGAAATCCAGTGTGGAATGGAACGGGGACAACTCACTGGTGCAGTATTCCTAGATTTTGCATAGGCTTTTGATACAGTTGATCATGCTATCCTGCTTGACAATCTCCAGAGCTCTGGAATAGGGAAGCATGCTTTAAACTGGTTTCAGTCCTACCTATCAGGAAGATCCCAACATGTGTCCATCTCAGGCTCTAACTACAACCCCATGGATATCACCTGTGGTGTCCCGCAAGGCTCTGTTCTGGGCCCCCTACTCTTCTCAGTGTTCATTAATGATCTTCCCACAGCTTGTAAGGAAGCCTCAATACACATGTATGCAGATGACACAATCCTATATGCACACAGCCATAGCCTCTCTGACCTTCAACACATACCTCTCTCATCTTCAACACATACTTCAGTTTGACTTTTTGAGACTCGAAAACTGGATTTCCCAAAACAGACTGTTTTTAAACACTGACAAGACTGTAACAATGGTATTTGGGACCAAGACTAAATTCTTAAAGCTTCCAGCGACTGAGCTCCATATTAGAACCAACACTAACACCACCCTAACCGCTGTCACTAGTTTTAAATACCTGGGATTATGGTTTGACTCCCACTTAACATTCGGAAAGCACATTGATACCCTGACAACCAAGACCTATGCCAAACTAGGGGTACTTTACAGGAACAAATCCTCCCTAAGTCTCCTGGTCAGAAAGCGTATCACACAGCAGATGCTAATGCCAATTATTGACTATGGAGACATAGTATATGGCACGGCACCTCAACCCCACCTTATCAAACTTGACACCCTCTACAATTCAATTTGTCGTTTTGTTCTCTAATGCAACTACAACACACATCACTGTGAAATGCTCAAAGAACTAGATTGGTCATCACTAGAGTCTAGGCTCAAAGTTCACCTTTCCTGTCTTGCCTTTAAATTCTTTATGGGCAAGCTACCCAGCTACCTGAATAAGCTCCTTACCCCCACCACATGCAGAACTTATCACCTGAGATCAGACTCCAAAAGACTGTTCATGGTCCCAAGGCTCAACAAAGTATCCGGACGTTCCTCCTTCTCTTACCGTGCACCCCACAACTGGAACAACCTACCAGAGACTCTCACATCCACCACCAGTTTAATTTCTTTCAAATCCAAGGCTGTCTCACATTTTAATCTGGTCTGTAACTGTTTCATTCGCCCATAACATATATTTTCTTTAACTGTGCATGCAATGTCTTGTATATAATGTATAAAGAAGAAAAAGCAGGCACACGGTCTTACTCAAAAGGAGGTTTAATATGCCATAAAGTCCAACGTTTCGGCAGTCAAATACTGCCTTTCTCAAGGTGAAGGCTACCAAACACATGAAAACAGTCAAAATATATACCACCCCCCCTGATACTCACCCCTCCCCATTCTGCCACTTAACCAGGATGTTGACGCCCACCTGATGACATCAGAGCTACCATCCTAAATGCCCTATTTTCTATACCTTTATTTTATTGCCTAAAATCAGTTCGAGTCTGCCTGCCATATATTTCAGTGCAAGCTGATTACACACTGTGTCCAGGGACCTGGCAGAGCTGGTGGATCTCCCTTAGGGGAGAGGTGGAAACAACTCAATTAAGAAAGGAGGAACCTTCTGGATGGAGTACTCCAAAAGAATGTGCGGCTAAGTGATGACCACGATGAGGGGCAGTCTGCCTATGGAGATGACATTAAAGATGCCCTGGTTCAAAAGATCCCTCCTGTGTGAGTGTGGAGTTATTCCCCGGGAGGATGCACCAAGAAGGAGTTCCCCATCAGATACTTCCCCCTGCTGCCGCAGAGATCCTGATGGGGTGGAGGTGCTGTACCAGATGTGAGTGGGACTCAGAGCAGACTACCTCAGACGCTTGTCATGGTGATACTTCCACCATACCAACCCAGCTGGAGACTCAGGAGTCCTGTTACCAGCAGGTGCACCACACATACAGCACCGACAAAGTTTATTGCAGCAAAAACCGCCCGGCAGGATGCGTGGCGGCAGCGTGGAGTAGCGTTGACAAGCGGCTCGTTCGCGTGACGTCGGTGACGTCACAGTCACGTGAGCGCCCGGCTTCCCCGGCTTCCCCGGCTTCCCCGGCTTCCCCGACTCCCCTGAAGGTTTGAAGTGAGGTAAGCGGGGGAGCGGGGAAGCAGAGGGGCACAGCAGGCACAGCTAGGGGGTCGGGAAGGTATGTAAATTGCGCGCGGATTGGAGGGGGGGGGAACGGAGGGGACGCGGCTGGATGCGGCTGATGTGCTGACTTTCCTCAGCACCAGCCGGAGTAAATCCCGGTGAACCGGCGGCATTTGCTGCAATAAACTTTGTCGGTGCTGTATACATCCATGTAATTGGGGGATTTTCTTACATATGGGGTCAGGATCAGAAGGGCCCAGGGAAAACACCGTTACACGAGTAAAATAGCCAGCTCTGTTCTTTGCGTGCAGGACAAAGCAATCAAGAGTACTCTTCTTTGATCAAGACAAAGGAATCTTATTCAGGGTTTACAGTATACTTATCTCTTAGAAAAACTGTCACACTAATCATTTTACTACTTGCATTCTCTCTGCGCATGCTCCAAATACCTCCCTCCCATACCTGTATCTCCTTTGTTTCATGTTATCTTTTGCTGGGCCTAGCTGTGTGGGATGCATAGTGTAAGTCTCGCTGTCCTGTGTTAGGAATTCCCAGGTTGGTTTGTATATATTGCCTTTTCTCTGAGACATTAACTCATTACTTGCTGGATCCCTCTGGCCAAATCTTGAACAGTCTTTTTTCTTATGAACAAATACTGTCTCTCTTCTTACCCAGAATCCTCTGAGGGTAAAGTCCAGGGGTGTTTCAGGTCCAACAGGTTACTATTATCCTGTATACAAATACAACACTCCTTGCCAATGAGTGCACAAGTTCCTCCTTTCACAGCTAGCACATAGTCCAATACCATTCAATTTTGCAAGACAACAGTACGTATAGTGACCATTTCAGTAGTCATTTGTTCCAAAAGATCCACAGCCATTGCAGATTTGTTCCATCATCTTAGCAAGATCCCGTATTTGATCCACAGTATGAGTAATACCATAAATAAAAATCAAGACAGAAAATAATCTTTCTGTTTTACTCAAATGCTTGAAATCTCTCTTGTTCCTCTGAAAACTCTGATGACCAAGTGTGTCTTTTAGATGTGGCAGGTTTGATATATTCAAAATACCATGATCTGACCAGTTGTATAGTAACCAGGGATATGCACGATTTCCACAAATAAAATAAGTCCCGTGAAACGTTAAGCGGGCCCCACTGATTTTCTGGAGTAGATTGGGGCCTAACCGCAGAATGCTCCATGTTATCACATGGGAGTGATTATTCCAGGTCAAAATCACATTATTTCCCCCTTGCTCCGTGAAAGTAGAGTGTGGTTGTATCAAGTTAGTTCAGTTAACAGTTTCGATCCTTCTGCATATCTCCTTCGCTTCCCATTGGCAGCATAGGTACACCTCCCTACCTATCAAGGGGAATGTGTGTACATACCCAACAGTTTGAAATATTCAGTTGATCAGCATATTTATAGGTGGCCTTGAGATACCCATTATTATAGTGTCGCCACGGTAATGTGTCTCTTGGGTAATGTGTCTCTCGGGTGCCTCTGGAAAAATAGATATGTTGCAAAAAGAAATACAAAAATAGAATCATAGTTCCTGCTATAAAAAATAACTTCCAAATGTGACCAGGCATCATTGTAGGTGTCTGATCTAGAATGTGGGTATTATTAATATCATGTGTGTGTGTGCGTGTGTGCGTGCGTGTGTATGTTGGTAGTTGTGTAGATATGTGTGTGTATACTCTATCCAATTAAATCACAGAATATCATTTCATTTAACTAAACAATAGATTATACGAGAAAATATATAATTTCTTCACTGTCTCCCAGGAAGACAGATTCAGCAGTTTCTTTGACATTTTCACCATTCCCCTAGGGAATGGATTCAGCCGTTTAGTCGTCAGCAGGGTCTGCCACCTTTCGAGTATAGAAAGCATATGTAGCCGGGTCCCCTCTGCTCGGCGACCCCCCCCCCCTCATTACCTCCACGCCGGGAGCGATGGCGAGTGCTGCCGGAGCCAAGCGGCAGACCCGCCGGAGGTTCTGGAGGGTGGGGGCTGAGCAGGGAGCGCTCTGGTGCTCCGGAGGCTCCGCGGCGGCCCGAAATTGCAGGGCGCCACCATATTGTCTTTCACGTATGCGCAGTGCGCGAGGTAGAGGCGGCGGCCACCAGAGTGCTTGCGCATGCGCAGTGATAGCGCGCGAATGCGGGCCTATGAGAGGAGGGCTCTAAGCAGGGACTACAGGTCCCATGAGCCTTAGAGCAAATAGGGCTGTAGCATCTCCCTGCAGAGGAGATTAGATACATTTCGCGCACTGGAGGAGCACGTTAGTCAGGACCAGGAAGAACTAGGGGAAGGATGTGAGTGCAGGGGTCTGTGACCCACTGCATTAGGCCAGCAGCCCCCTAGGCCCCAGTTAGGTCCTGAGCTCTTCACAGCTTGTGGTGCTACAGGGACAGGCCCTAGATTAGGGACCCTACCACCTTAGTACTAGTGTTAGTTAGGGACACAGCAGACGCTGCGCTCCCCGAGAACAGGCTTGGGCTCAAGCCTACGCCCAAAGAGACAAAGACTATTTCCAGGGTGGGATCACCCCTGGCGGACCCCCGTTCAAGGAAGGGCCGGATCGCAGACCGGATCACCAAGCGGCGGATCCACCAACAAATCATATATATTCTCACATAGTGGCAGCGCTGACCACGGGACAACGGGGTTAACTGTGGACACGGTGTGGGGGTACACGGTGGTGGGAGCAAGGTACACTCCTAGTGGAGTGAATGACACTTGGGACTACGCTACATATTGTGGAGTTACCCCCTAGGGGAGTAGTATTTTAAAGTACACAGTGGTTGTTGCTGATACTGATGTAAAGTGTTACGGTTATTCTGCATATACAGTAAACTGGTTATATACATCTCAGTGTATGTACTTATTGTGTATGTGGGTCCTGTGTAGGCAACCTTCTACATTCCTAGAACCCTGCACAGGTGGAGGCGCTGCAAACCAGATCAATCCAGAAGATTCACCCCAGGTTCCCAGTAAGCGGAGGCTCAGGCCTCTTGTGAACCTACAGGTATACGCACCACACCTGGTAACACATAGGTTTCCCCTCACACACACTATATCTGTGATTGGGATAAGGGAAGTACCCGTTACACATATATCCACATAGATTTCCCGTACACATAAACAGCTGTGTTGGTAGCCAGGATAACCTGAAATGGTCTCTCCAATAAGCTACGAAAAGGGAATATCAGACATGCCATTTCACCAATATCCTGGTTTCAAAAAGTTGCTGACTTGTAGGTCCTTAGACTGTGCATCTATGAACTGTAGGGAAACTCTTCATATATCGTTAGTTAGACATGATATAAATATCTGCTGCTTTCAGATCTAGTGGGGGGAACCCCTCATACCAATTGGTCACCCCGTAATTATTTAATCTGACATGCATTCCTCTGACATGCATTCCTCTGACATGCATTCCTCTGACATGCATTCCTCTGACATGCATTCCTCTAACATGCATTCCTCTGGCATGCATTCCTCTGGCATGCATTCCTCTGACATGCATTCCTCTGACATGCATACCTCTGACATGCATACCTCTGACATGCATTCTTCTGACATGCATTCCTCTAACATGCATTCCTCTGGCATGAATTCCTCTGACATGCATTCCTCTGACATGCATTCCTCTGACATGCATTCTTCTGACATGTATTCTTCTAACATGCAGCCCTCTGACATGCATTCCTCTGTCATGCATACCTCTGACATGCATTCCTCTGACATGCATTCCTCTGGCATGCATTCCTCTGACATGTATTCTTCTAACATGCAGCCCTCTGACATGCATTCCTCTGTCATGCATACCTCTGACATGCATTCCTCTGGCATGCATTCCTCTGACATGTAGTCTTCTAACATGCAGCCCTCTGACATGCATTCCTCAGACATGCCTTCATCTGACATGAATTTCTCTGACATGCATTCCTCTGGCATGCATTCCTCTGGCATGCATTCCTCTGACGTGCATTCCTCTGGCGTGCATTCTTCTGACGTGCATTCCTCTGACGTGCATTCCTCTGACGTGCATTCCTCCTCTGACGTGCATTCCTCTAGTGCTGCGTCATTCCTCTGACTTGCCATTCCCTCTGACGTGCATTCCTCTGACTTGCATTCCTCTGACTTGCATTCCTCTGACTTGCATTCCTCTGACGTGCATTCCTCTGACTTGCATTCTTCTGACTTGCATTCCTCTGACTTGCTATCCTCTGACTTGCTATCCTCTGACTTGCATTCCTCTGACTTGCATTCCTCTGACTTGCATTCCTCTGACTTGCATTCTCTGACTTGCATTCCTCTGACTTGCATTCCTCTGACTTGCATTCCTCTGACTTGCATTCCTCTGACTTGCATTCCTCTGACATGCATTCCTCTGACATGCATTCCTCTGACATGCATTCCTCTGACATGCATTCCTCTGACATGCATTCCTCTGACATGCATTCCTCTGACATGCATTCTTCTGGCATGTATTCTTCTGACATGCATTCCTCTGACATGCATTCCTCTGACATGCATTCCTCTGACATGAATTCCTCTGACATGCATTCCTCTGACATGCATTCCTCTGACATGCATTCCTCTGACATGCATTCCTCTGACATGCATTCCTCTGACATGCATTCCTCTGACATGCATCCCTCTGACATGCATCCCTCTGACATGCATTCCTCTGACATGAATTCTCTGACATGCATTCTCTGACTGCATTCCTCTGACATGCATCTTCTGGCATGTCTTCTTCTGACATGATTCCTCTGACATGCATTCCTCTGACATGATCCTCTGACATGCATTCCTCAACTGACATGCATCCTCTGACATGCATTCCTCTGACATGCATTCCTCTGACTGCATTCCTCTGACATGCTCCCTGACATGCATCCCTCTGACATGCTTCCTCTGACATGCTCATTCCTCGACATGCATTCCTCTGACATGCATTCCTCTGACATGCATTCCTCTGACATGCATTCCTCTGACATAGTAAATTATTTAAGTATTATTAGGAGTTCTATCAACTATTCCATGTGGGCCTCACATTATCCCTTTTCTAACACACCTCTGTGCTCCCCACTACAGCTGAGCAAAGAGTGGTAGTAGTAGGCTATCAGCATGTATGGAACCCTTGGCGTTAACAGGTAACCCACAAAACCATAGGAGACAGAAATATATCAAAATTGATAGATTTAATAAACACAAAAAATAATAAGACTGGGAAACAATGTGGTCTGTAAAATGTTCAGAGCTGCGCTAAAAACCTATAGTAAGTAGCTAGAACAGACAAAAAGCAGGGTCAAAAAGTGCAAAGGGAATAACTAGGCAAAGAAAAGAAAATTGCAAGAAACTACAGTGCTACCTGTTATAGCATAATAGCAGGGGACAATTAAATAAACGGGTGAATCATGGAAATGTAATACAAGACAAAAACTAAAAGGTACCTCATAATCATATTTAGTGAAGCCAGATAAAAAGGAACAGAGAGAAGTCGCAGGCTAGGGAAAAAAGAATAACCTGACTCCTAACCTGTAATAAAAGGTTTATTTATTTATAAAATATTTTACCAGGAAGTAATACATTGAGAGTTACCTCTCGTTTTCAAGTATGTCCTGGGCACCGAGTTAAGACAAATAATAAATGGTTACAAATACAGTTGCATAAATGAACAGGGTATACATTATATACAAGACATTGCATGCACAGTTAAAGAATATATATATATGGGTGTATGTAACAGTTACAGACCAGATTAAAATGTGAGACAGCCTTAGATTTAAAACAACTTAAACTGGTGGTGGATGTGAGAGTCTCTGGTAGGTTGTTCCAGTTGTCGGGTGCACGGTAGGAGAAGGAGGAACGTCCGGATACTTTGTTAGCCTTGGGACCATGAACAGTCTTTTAGAGTCAGATCTCGATGATGAGTGCGCATTGTAGGGGTGAGGAGCTTGTTCAGATAGGCGTGTAGCGTGCCCAGAAAGTATTTGAAGCCAAGACAGGAGAGATGAACTTTGCGCCTAGACTCAAGTGATGACCAATCTAGTTCTTTGAGCATTTCGGCAGTGATGTGTTGTAGTTGCATTAGAGAACAAAACGACCATTGAATTGTAGAGGGTATCAAGTTTGCTAAGGTGGGTTTGAGGTGCCGAGACATATACTATGTCTCCATAGTCAATAATTGGCATTAGCATCTGCTGTGCGATACGCTTGACTACAGTAATAGACTGGGTGGGGTTTAATACCCAATCTACTGTAAGATGATAGCTGGCCTCAGGACTGTTCTAGTTCTAACCAGTTCTGGGCCTGAACTTGATTTCTCTGTGCACCCCTACTTCTCTGTGAGGTGTACTGCGAGAGGGAATCATAACATACTGTAGTCAGAGGGGCTGACAGCTTTCTTGGGGCCCAGGACTAGAGACTCCTCCTGTGTCCCCCCTATCAGTGACACTGCAAGTCCCACCCTTTCTTTCTCTTTTACTCACCCTTCTTAATTCTTCTCTCTCTCTTTCCCCTCAATGCTTTACTAGCCATTAAGGTAGCCAATGGGGGTAGATAGGGTATTTTAGTATTTGTTAAAAAGGATGCTGTTTAATTATGGAGTTTTTCGTTTTGGGGTGGTTTTGTACATGACCCAAAGTGCAGTGCTTGAACAAGGTATGGACTCAGATCACCATGGATTGGCATACCTCTGATGCCATCGATACCTGACTGACATTCATTCCTGACTCTTCCTCTACAGACATGCATTCCTCTGGCATGAATTCCTCTGACCTTCTTTTCCCTGACATGCCCTGACATGCCTCTTCTCTGACATTATTTCTAGAACTCATCCTCTTGACACTGCATTCCTCTGTCTATGCAAATCCCTCTACATGCATTCCTCCCGAAATACGCATTGCATGCCTCTGGCATGCATCCTCTGACATGTATTCTTCTAACATGCAGCCCTCTGACATGCATTCTCTGTCATGCATACCTCTGACATGCATTCCTCTGGCATGCATTCCTCTGACATGTAGTCTTCTACATGCAGCCCCTCTACATGCATTCTCAGACTGCCTTCATCTGACATGAATTTCTCTGACATGCTCCTCGGCATGTTCCTCTGGCATGATTCTCCTTGACGTGCATTCCGCTGTCCTCTGCCGTGCATTCTTCTGACGGCCTTCCTCTGACTGCATCCTCTGACTGCATTCCTCTGACGTGCATTCCTCTGCAGTCGACACTCCTGACGGCATTCCTCTGACGTGCTTCTCTGACGTGCATTCCTCGAACGTGCATTCCTCTGACTTGCATCCTCTGACGTGCATTCCTCTCCGTGCATTCCTCTGACTTGCATTCCTCTGAACTTGTGCATTCCTCTGACTTGCATTCTCTGACTGCATCCTCTGACTGTGATCCTCTGACTTGCCATTTCTCTGACGTGCATTCCTCTGACTTGCATTCTTCTGAATTGCATTCCTCTGACTTGCTATCCTCTGACTTGCTATCCTCGCTTCATCCTCCTTGCATTCCTCTGACTTGCATTCTCTGAATTGCATTCTCGACTTGCATTCCTCTGACTTGCATTCTGACTTGCATTCCTCTGACTTGCATTCCTACTTGCTTCCTCCTTGACATGCATTCCTCTGACTGCATTCCCTCTGCAGGCATTCCTCTGACAGCTTCCTCTGACATGCATTCCTCTGACATGCATTCGCTCTGCCTGCATTCTTCTGGCATGTATTCTTCTCTGACATGCATTCCTCTGACAGCATTCTCTGACATGCTTCCTCTACATGAATTCCTCTGACATGCATTCCTCTGACATGCTCAACTTCCTCTGACAGCATCCTCTGACATGCATTCCTCTGACAATGCTTCCTCAATGCATCCTCTGACATGCATTCCTCTGACATCAATCCCTCTGACATGCATCCCTCTTGACATGCATTCCTCGACATGAAAATTCCTCTGACATGCATTCCCTCTGACATGCATTCCTCTGACCTGCTTCTGGCGATATCTCTGACATGCATTCCTCTGACATGCATTCCTCTACATGCATTCTCTGACATGCATTCCTCTGACATGCATCCTCTGACATGCATTCCCTCTGACATGCCTGCCTCGACATGCATTCCTCTGACATGCATTCTTCCTCCTCTGACATGCCATTCCCTCTACGAATTCCATCCTGGACATTCATTCCTCTGACACCTCTGACATGCATTCCTCTGACATGCATTCCTCTGACATGCATTCCTCTGACATGCATTCCTCTGACATAGTAAATTATTTAAGTATTATTAGGAGTTCTATCAACTATTCCATGTGGGCCTCACATTATCCCTTTTCTAAACACACCTCTGTGCTCCCCACTACAGCTGAGCAAAGAGTGGTAGTAGTAGGCTATCAGCATGTATGGAACCCTTGGCGTTAACATGTAATCCCACAAAACCATAGGAGACAGAAATATATCAAAATTGATAGAATTTAATATAACACAAAAAATAATAAGACTGGGAAACAATGTGGTCTGTAAAATGTTCAGAGCTGCGCTAAAAACCTATAGTAAGTAGCTAAGGAACAGACAAAAAGCAGGGTCAAAAAGTGCAAAGGGAATAACTAGGCAAAGAAAAGAAAATTGCAAGAAACTACAGTGCTACCTGTTATAGCAATAATAGCAGGGGACAATTAAATAAACGGGTGAATCATGGAAATGTAATACAAGACAAAAACTAAAAGGTACCTCATAATCAATATTACTGGAAGCCAGATAAAAAGGAACAGAGAAAGTCGCAGGGCTAGGGAAAAAGAATAACCTGACTCCTAACCTGTAAATAAAAGGTTTATTTATTTATAAAAATATTTTACCAGGAAGTAATACATTGAGAGTTACCTCTCGTTTTCAAGTATGTCCTGGGCACCGAGTTAAGACAAATAATAAATGGTTACAAATACAGTTGCATAAATGAACAGGGTATACATTATATACAAGACATTGCATGCACAGTTAAAGAATATATATATTATGGGTGTATGTAACAGTTACAGACCAGATTAAAATGTGAGACAGCCTTAGATTTAAAACAACTTAAACTGGTGGTGGATGTGAGAGTCTCTGGTAGGTTGTTCCAGTTGTCGGGTGCACGGTAGGAGAAGGAGGAACGTCCGGATACTTTGTTGAGCCTTGGGACCATGAACAGTCTTTTAGAGTCAGATCTCAGATGATGAGTGCTGCATGTGGTAGGGGTGAGGAGCTTGTTCAGATAGGCGGGTAGCGTGCCCAGAAAGTATTTGAAGGCAAGACAGGAGAGATGAACTTTGCGCCTAGACTCAAGTGATGACCAATCTAGTTCTTTGAGCATTTCGGGCATTTCGCAGTGATTGTTGTAGTTGCATTAGAGAACAAAACGACCATTGAATTTAGAGGGTATCAAGTTTGCTAAGGTGGTGTTGAGGTGCCGAACATATACTAGTCTCCATAGTCAATAATTGGCATTAGCATTGCTGTGCGATACGCTTGACTACAGTATAGACTGGGTGGGGTTTAATACCAATCTACTGTAAGATGATAGCTGGCCTCAGGACTGTTTCTAGTTCTAACCAGTTCTGGGCCTGAACTTGATTCTCTGTGCACCCCTACTTCTCTGTGAGGTGTGTACTGCGAGGGGAATCATAACATACTGTAGCAGAGGGGCTGACAGCTTTCTTGGGGCCCAGGACTAAGGACTCCTCCTGTGTCCCCCCTATCAGTGCACTGAAGTCCCCACCCTCTTTCTTTCTCTTTACTCACCCTTCTGAATTCTTCCTCTCTCTCTTCCCTCAATGCTTTACTAGCCATAAGGTAGCCAAGGGGTAGATGGGTATTTTAGTATTGTAAAAAGGATGCTGTTTAATTATGGAGTTTTTCGTTTTGGGGTGGTTTTGTACATGACCCAAAGTGCAGTGCTTGAACAAGGTATGGACTCAGATCACCATGGATTGG